>OY720039.1:13191556-13293802 GCA_963082485.1 Eudonia mercurella | reverse complement strand
TAACTCATCTCATATGTACCGCTCGTATAAATTCTCAATGTTGTGATTGCAATAATAGCTAATTTTATTAATAGTTATGTTACAATTGGGGAGTCTGCAATCGCTCTACTGCCAGATAACATTATATCTGCTGTTCTAATAATATACGAATGTTGCGCTTTTTCATGAATAAGGTTAGCTTTAATCGATGTATGTAGATTTAATGCTTATAAGGAATTGGCAAATTCACTACTATGTGTATGTTTAATACTTGATGTATCAACACTAATCTCTACCTCACAGCATAATGCTGCAAACAAATTAAAGTGCACTTCTTATGTTAGCAGTGTTGATAGTTTCAAGTAAGCTCTGGAATACATAAGTTCCTCGCAGAAACCGACTATAGATAATAATGTAAGTTATACAAATGTTGCCCATTATATATACACTGAATGTTGATTTTGAAATATCATTATTAGTTGTATAAAACTGCAATTGTATTTTTATAGCTGACACAAGAAAATATACAATATACATGTCCTTGTCCTATAATATGGGTCCTGTGGTTAGTTAGCTGACTGCTAGCCGATACGAGTTGCTAAACGTTAGCGTGGCGAGCGAACTGGGCCTCTGTAACTCTTGATAGATACTCATACATTAGAATTATCGAGAAGAAGTTAAGTTTTCTCATGTTGATTAATATATGTGAAATATACATTCAATTGCCATTACTCAGTATAATTGTTAAAATTCAGTTAATACAGTTGACTGGAATGTAGATTAATTTCACAATTTGTAATTTAGACAAGAACTTTTTTAGTTTAGAATCCTTTTTCTGCAATTTTTATTACAATACTGTATCTTTATTATATTTCCTTTTTTAAGAAATAATGCATTGTAATCAAAGTGGTGATTTTTATTTCATTTTACTGAAGGATGATTTTGTTTTATCCTAAAAATCAATGACTTTATATTTTTTAAGGATTTTTAAAATACAAATGAAAAACTTGATTTCTTGAGTGAGAAGAAACCATTTTGTTGATTGCAAGAACTTAGTTATGAATTAATAATTTACAGCATATAAAATTATACACAGCAGCATAATTTGATAGTGGAATAACTTTTGTATATTTTGTTTTTTGTTTTTTTTTTGCAGCTTGCAGCATGTTTTATTGAGCAATAGCTTAGAAATCAAAATGAAAGCAATAAAAATGTCAACAATGCTGTATATGTTTGTTAAAATTTAAAGGCGTTAGCTTATGTTGATTGTTGAACTGTTTGTAACAAATAAACACAAAGTTTGTGAGCTGTAAATGGTCACTTCCGTACAATCAACATTGAGTTCGAAGGGGTTTTGTTTGTTTAT
Organism: Eudonia mercurella; assembly: GCA_963082485.1. Classification (NCBI taxonomy): domain Eukaryota; kingdom Metazoa; phylum Arthropoda; class Insecta; order Lepidoptera; family Crambidae; genus Eudonia; species Eudonia mercurella. The sequence continues at coordinate 13,292,457 of OY720039.1, read as the reverse complement.
TTGTTTTCGTTTGCATTTGTGTAGTATCATGATATGTTGGAGAAAGTGTTCAAGGATATATAGAAGACTAATATTTTCACAGTTCACGTGGTAGTGATTTATGTTTTTAATAATTTGCATTGTCATGATAACTTCACGCATGAGATAATTTGTGAAAGGGTCTTAGTTTTTATATTTGTTTTAACATTAATAGTAAGACATAAAATAAAACATTCTCTTCAACAGTAACTGTCTTTTAATTAATTTTTTAATATATGTTACCTCCTGGCTTACATATACTTACAATAATTCCACATTAGGGAAAAAATGCCACATAAAATCCTCAATACCGCGGGATCAGTCATTGATCCCGCGGATCCATTTTTGGCAATAGTTCTAATTTTATCTGCTCAGCTCCATGGAGACAGTGGTTTAACCATAAAGTTCATATACCGTTGGTACATTATTGGGTTTAGCCTATCACCTAACCGTGAATACAGACATAATAGGGTTTTAATTGTTTCGGGCACTGATCAGTGCTCGCGGCAGATGACAGGTTAATCACCGTGATCGGGGCAACTACCTATATATTTAGAACTAAATCTGTGAAATTTTTTCAATCCCGCCATCCCGCAAAAACCCTTTTCCACATTAATCTGCCAAAGAATAACTCTCACTATTTTCAAGGAAAACCCTGGTTTAAAAGTTACTAGTTGGTTGTTTTAGCTTTTCCTCTTGCTATTTACATGCTACACTAGTAGCTAAGCTATAACATCTATACTAATATTATAAAGAGGAAACCTTTGTATATTTCACCGACTTCAAAAAAAGGAGGAGGTTATCAACTCGGCTGTTTTTTTCTTTTTTTAATGTTTGTTACCTCATAAGTTCATAACTCCGTCATTTATACACCAATTTGGAAAATTATTTTTTCTATTGAAAGGATATACTTCCAGATTGGTCCCATTTTTAACCAAAATCCAATTCTGATGATAGAATCCTTAAGGAATTGAGGGTCCTCCTCAATTATTGTATGCATACCTATAGCGATTTTGGTATTTTCAGCAATAAGTCAAGCATTTGTATTCAAAAAGTATCATTTGATGAAGTGTAACTGATGAATAACCGGAACAAGTATTTCACGGGTGGTGATAACATATCTCGATTAAGATAGTTAAGCGACTACGACAAAGCAAAAGAAGGCAGGCACCGGAACTCAGTTCTGATGATGGAATCCTTGAGGAATTGAGGGAATTCCTCAAATATTGTAGGCACCTACCTATAGCGATTTTGGTATTTTCAGTCACTCCGGCTATAAATCCTTCCGAACTAATATTGTAAATGCGAAAGCTATTTGTTTGTCCGTCTTCCACTGTTGCCTGGAAGATATCGCTTTAAGCGATAAGGCCGCCTTTGTACACAACAAATGTAAGACTTCGTGTATTTGATGTTTCCGTGTGCAATAAAGAGTATCTATCTATCTACACTGATGGAATTTCCCGTCCCGCGCTGTAGGTATAATTAGCGGGCCACCTTATTTACGTACGGCCGTGCGTATATATGGCGCGCGAGGGTTTAACAATGTCACACCGGAACAATGTTTCATTTGTGATGTAGTTTCTCGTTTTCTTCGCTTGTCTCATTTAAACGGCTCATTCGAGCAGCGCCTTTAGTAGATCTTCCCATATTCGCTTTTGATAAAATAGATCGAAAAAAACAAATCGCTAAAAAGCGAGAAAGAAACAAAAATTTTAACAAAAAATAAAAAATTGCACTAAAAAGTAAAAAATAATTGCGTGTTTAGTTTGTTCAATATACTTGCAATTAACCTATATTATACTCGATCTTATATTCTTTGTTAGGAAAATATATAGGTACAATTAATGTTATTTTTGGAGCCGGTGCCAGCCAACGTTTTTGGGAGTCGGTGCCAGTCCGCGTTTGTAGTCAAAATTTCATGCATAAGATTGAATGTACTATTATGTTTTATTATAGTATGTCGTTAAATGTTAATGTTAAAGTTACCTTGCCTGGCACCGACTCTAAAAATAACATTAATTGTACCTATATATTTTCCTAAGAAAGAATATAAGATTGAGTATAATATAGGTTAATTGCAAGTAAATTGAACAAACTAAACACGCAATTATTTTTTACTTTTTAGTGCAACTTTTAATTTTTTGCAGTTGGTTTTATTTTTTGTTTATTGTATGTATGTATGTTTGCAACCAATACCCGTGCTTCACCTAGCTTCACCTGGGTGAAGCATGGGGACTTATAAGGTCCCGTGCTCCAACTGATGACGTAATTATACAGTGAATCAGTTAATTATTTTCCCTATATGATTCAAAAGATCTAAAGAATTCTATAATATGAGAGAATTTATATGCAGAATAATAGAAGTTATTAATTGTTTACAAGATTTGTGGTGCACAGAAAAAGTTTGAGTAATACTTGCAATACTTTTCGGTGCATAAAATTAATTAAAAAGAAATTCATCAAGTCTGCTTGACAAAAAAAAATTAAAAATTAGTTTTTAATAAAAAAGAATAAATCAGGTGAATCACTACTCATAAATATAAACTAAGAATATTACTAGGCCATAATTATAATAATAATAATATTACGGGTCATCCGAGTGCTCCAACCGCGCCGGGCGTACGCGTGACTGTAAAATCACCCTTAGAAATAAATCCTACTTTAAATTATGTGTTTTTCTTAATTACTTGACAGTACCTAATCATCAGCTGGAGCACGGGACCTTATAAGTCCCCGTGCTTCACCCAGGTGGAGAACCTACATAGGTGAAGCACAGGTCCAGACCCAAAAATTCATTATAAATGTAGTCAATAAAATAAGTAAAATCACAACAAAATAATGGTCTATAAAGTCAGATTTAGAGTAGGTGATGGTGGCCATGCCAAGATGAGCCACACAAAATAAACAGGTAAAAGTGAGAACATACTTCCAAAATTCTTAGATATACATAGTACATACTTTTTCTACTTACAATTTTAATTAAGTCCTCATACTAGTGTTTCCCCAGCAGCATAAGTATTTTGATAAACATATGTGCAGCTTAAACAATGCCACATTGTGCAAGTGTTATTTGAATAAGTTACTATGTGGGGGTGGGCATATTAACACGTTCCCTGTCCCATACAAAAATGCAAAATTCACCGACACGTCCAATAGGGTTTTTTGAATAATTTGTTTTTTTATAGTCATAGGGTAGCCCTAGTAATAATATAATTTAAAAAAAATAACTAAAAGTAGGCTTTATTTCCCTGAAACACATATGGTTCATGAGCGTAGAGAGACATTTTTGCTCCTGCACGTTCATGAACCACATGTGGTTCAGGGAATATTTTTTTATATTTATGAGTTTTTCATAAGTATTTATTTTATTAATTACTTTACTATTATTATTTATGTATTTTCACGATATTTACGAACTTGTGCACATTTGATTATCTGTGGAATATTTTCCATAGATAATAGATTATAGATATGTTGTCAAATAGATTGTCATTGTCATATTTATGACATCTGTTCATGAAATTGTTTCAAGGTTATATTGTACGTGTTTTTTGTTGTTCAAAATGCCGCGAAGATTATCAACTGAGCACTTGCGTCGAGTACTGGAAGAAAGTGACTTTGAATTGAGTACCGATGACACGGATTCGAACGGCGGCGATAGCGATGTACAAGACGAGCCAGATTCTGATATTTCGGATCAAGAACCGAGTATTTATGCAGATGACGATATCGATGATCCGGATTTTGAACCAGGTGAGATTTCCCGCTCAAACATTGTAACCGATGACATTGGTAGTGATTCACCAGCTGATAATTTATCCGATATCGCCATAAATTCACCTCGGCCACAAACGAGCAGAAGGCGGACTGCTGGTGAGATCATGCGGCTTACTCTGCAAGAAATAAATGATATAGATAGAGAAAATGGCTGGAGTCAGGACATCTTACCACTGTCACGTCAACCTTATAATAACAGCCCAACTATTCATATCCAAGGTGAACTATCTGTTGTTTCCATTTATCGACGTATATTGACCGACGAAGTGTTAGATCTTATGGTCACTCAAACAAATCTGTACGCTTCTCAACTGAAACAGAACGTCAACATATCAGTTCATAGTCGCATGAATCGTTGGACAGACATTACACGCGAAGAAATGTTGAAATTTATTGCCTTGTACATGTTGATGGGTATTGTGAAATTTCCGACGATTGAATCGTGTTGGAAATTAGACTCTATTTACCACCATCCAATATTTCACAATGTAAACATGTCGTATAATCGCTTCTCATCAATATTACGTTGCTGGCACTTTGTTGATAATGAAGCTCCGAGGGATCAAAACGAACGTCTGTACAAAATAAAACCACTTTTGAACCTTGTTATCAACAACTGGAAGAACTTACTGACACCTAATGAATGTATCGTCATTGACGAGTCGATGATGCCATTTAGAGGGAGGATATCTTTCCGTCAGTACAACCCATCAAAAGCTCACAAATACGGCTTGAAAATCTATAAACTTTGCACAGAAGATGGTTTTGTCTGGAACTATGACATTTACATAGGTCGCGACCCCGAGATCGCTGATTTGGATAAGCCGGGAAGTGTCGTAGTTCAGTTATGTGATGGTCTTCTAGAAGCTGGACGGATAATTGTGTGCGACAACTACTACAATACCGTTGGATTAGCAAAATATTTGCTGCAGCATAAGACAGACTTATGCGGCACTTTGCGAGTAAATAGAAAAGAACTTCCATGGGCAATAAGATCGAAAAAAATAGGACCTAAAAAAGGTGAAGTAGTTGCTCGACAGAAGGACAATGTAACAGTGATGAAATGGAGAGACAAACGCGACGTTGCAATGATTTCTACATGCCATGACGCTACTATGCGAATGTCTTCGGGATATCGGCCAATTTTGAAGCCGGAAGCCGTGCTCTATTACAATGAGCGAAAAAAAGGCATAGATGTATCTGACCAGCTTTCAAGTTATTATGACCCAAAAAGAAAGTCTCTGGCATGGTATACAAAAAGATCGCATTAGATATTTTGATATGTGCTTCAATAACAAACGCCACGCTTATGTATCACAAACTACATTCAACTACTAATAGAAAATTACGCAAAACCGTACTACAGACGCAGCAAGAAATTATTAGGGAGTTCTTGCAATTGAACAATGCATCAGATGCAAGTGCAATTTCATTGACTAATAGTCCACGACCATCTACTAGCTCGATCACATTCAGCACTTTCTGTCTAAAATTCCGAGGAAAGAGGACAATAAAATTGTCCGAAAACGATGCCATGGATGCTACGAAGACTTGCGAAAAGAAGGTACAAACTGGCAAATTGCTGCTAAAAGAGTGAAACGAGTGGATACTGAGTGTTTGCAATGCAAAAAATCGTTTTGTTTATGCTGTTTCCAAAAAAGTCATAATAAGTAAAATTTGTGATTTCTTAGAAAAATTAAAACATTTTTACGTACGTCCCGGCGTTTTTCTTTAGTTTATGATCGTACCTGCACGTCCAGTGCAGAAACAGTACAGTCCCTTCACATCCGGTAGAAATATTCACTGTAGAAATTGTATATGTGCCCTGACGCACATATGGGTCAGGAACGTATTAGTGCTATTTAAGCGCACGTTTCCTGAACCATATGTGGCTCAGCGGACAGGGAACGTGTTAAAATAATAAATTTTATCAGGTAATAATTATTTATTATACAGGTCTAGCTACAACTTGCATATAACAAAATAAATGACCAACAACAAACGCAAAACAAGGAATTTTAAAATACTAACCTTTACACAATTTAGAGGTATAGAAATTTTACATTTAGATTAAGATTAAAAAAGAAAATGTAATATAAACTTTTGCATCCCAATATAGTAATAAAATGTTTAATGGGGTTTAACATAACTTCTTAGTAAAGGTGTCCTAAGCATATCTAGACAGAGTATGTTTAAGATACTCTTAATTTTAGCTTGTCAAACATGTGATTCATAAAAAAAGTATGCAGAACTACATTGAAAATAATTTTTCACCTTTATAGCATTGTGACAAATATTTTGTATTTGTCTGTCAAATATTGAAATACTTAAATTTAATTAACTTTTTCGTTGGCCTAGAAGTTAATATCGTAGTTATTAGTCTTTATGTAAATATTCCACCATCTTCCCATGATGCCCACATCAACTATTTTAGATGGGAAACTTAGTAATGAAGGTTTTAAATATGAGCATTGAGCTTTGTACAAGTCGCATGCATCATTTAAACTAGAGGTGTACATTATTGAAGCAATGCCTAGACTCCTGTAGTGAATCACATCTTCATTATAACAGGTATCAAGGTAGCGTAAATGTTCTACAGCTTTTGGATTTTGACATTCTTCACTGACAAGAACTACTTCATTTGCTATTTTTTTAAGACTGTCTTTAAAATCAATTTCAGTAGGATTATTGCGTGCTAGAGTGAACACAGTGATCAATCCAGTTGTCCATTTGATAGCATTGACAGGGTCATCTTGAATATCCGTCCTCAAGTCTTGCAGCATTTGGCGATAGTCAATAACTAAGTTTTTCCAATAATCGGCCCATTTTTCTAGTAAGGTACCTTTAAATCTTTCAGGAAACTTAACATTCTTAAAATTAAGGATCGCTGAATAATTTCTGAAACTCTTCAACATTGTTTATACATAGTTAATAGATTTTTTTAATATTTAAAATGGTTATTTACGTCCAAACCCCAAATGCCGATATGTTTCATTAGAATAGAAAGGAATATCTATCAGAATGTAACTTTTTTAAATTTTTAGGTTATGTAAGTATTTCAAATATTTCACTGTCAGTCACAGACTTTTGTTTTCTTCATTTAATAAAGGCAATAAGATCTCGCCTATACAGCGACAACTTCTGCGCTGAAAGCAACTGAAATATAACAGCTATTTTATGACAATATGGTAATTGATAAATAATGATTTACCACCAAGTATTTTTCAATTTCCTTTTAAAAAAAGATGTACTAACGCAGACTTCTTAATTCACATTCTAAAATTAATTACATGCCTGCGCTACTAAACCTGAGACATCGGTGATTTTATCATCTTCGTGGTCTTAACTACATTTTAATCTTACTTAACCTATTTTTATTGTATGTATGTTGCCATTATTTATCCTTAGTTTTGTACAAGGAACTTATGTTTTGTATGAGAATATAAGTAAGTTCCTATCCTTTTAAAATAAAATCTTATTCCTAAAGTTCTACTTTTTATTTTTAAGTGCTAATTGCTGCACTGAAGCTGAATTAAATATTTATAAAAACAGTGAAAAAATTAAACGCCTACCCGACCCAGCCAGAAATCGAACCTGGGTCTACCGCAATCCGGGCGGCTGCACTGACCGCTTATGCTACCGGGAAGGCTGACGTAAGCGCTGAATTTTGTCACTGCTTTTTAATTTTTGAGTGCTTATTGCGGCACAGTGCCATCTATCCAAAGGTTATTGCAACCGATGGCTATGCAGATTCATCTTTACAAATGAAATACCACAAATTTGATAACACAACGCTATAGTAAATTTTACTTTTTATTTTTAAGTGCTTGCTGCACTGAAGCTAAATTAAATATTTATAAAATACAGTGAAAAAATTAAACGCCCACACGACCCAGCCAGGAATCGAACCTGGGTCTTCCGCAATCCGGGCGGCTGTATTGACCGCTATGCTACCGGGAATGCTGACGTAAGCGCTGAATTTTGTCACTGCTTTTTAATTTTTGAGTGCACAGTGGCATCTATCCTTATCTTCCCGGTAGCATAGCGGTCAGTGCAGCCGCCCGGATTGCGGAAGACCCAGGTTCGATTCCTGGCTGGGTCGGGTGGGTGTTTAATTTTTTCGCTGTTTTTGTAAATGTTTTATAATTCCTTAAGTTTTATTTATCTTTAATATCCTTAGGTCCCTGTGACATACTTTATACTTACTTACGATGAACTGACAAAATAACAGGATCAGTGGAAAAGTGACGTTATCAATTATGCGTTATTATCATGAAGCTTTAGATTATATACTTAAACTAATGGATTAATAATTAGTCCATGACTAGATGAAACAGATCTGCGTCAACAGTTTAAAGTTCAAGGGGGAAGAATAAAGTAAACATTTATTCAAATTAAAAGTTGTGAGTTTTTTTGGGATGCTTGAAAATGTTTATTACATATAAGTAAATATTTATTTGTTTACAATTCTTAACTATTTTCTCTTAGTTTCAAATTCAGTGCATGCCGCCGGGTCTATTTAAATCACTAAGGGTAGTAGAAAATTATCCTTTCCGAGTGGGCATGGACCCTCCACCCTTTGCCGATCTCCGTTGGCGATCGAGGGGTTCTGCCTCCATCAACGGCATCGGAGGCGGCGGCATCTCGGACGGCATGGGTGGCATTTCTGGCGGTGGTGGCGGCGGCGGCATTTGTCTAGCTACCTACGAAACAAACAACAAGATTTTTAATAATGATTGTTGGTAAAACCTTGTAATGTAAATAAAACTTCAAATATGAATTGTCGAGTGCGGCCAACTGGTATTTGGCAGATCCGTCCCAAAGGTGGCTGCAGTATTCCATGCACTCGCCTCACTCTGTGGTCTTGTTGTTAAGATCACTACGATCGATCTAAACCTAGAAATCCCGGATAAGATTTCCAGCAGGGTGTACACTGTACATGATTGATTTCAGTTTGGTTGGTGGGAGGGCTTGTTTTGAGTCCGCCTGGCTAACTACCTCCATATTATTTAAATTTGTCGCCATAACAGTATAACCAATGTTGGCAGCATTGTTGTGTTTCGACAGTTAGAGATAAGATATTAGCCAGTCCCTCAATAGCTAAGGATTTATTTATTAGTTATTTATTGTTAAAGGTACAATAACAGAATACAAATTGTTACATTGCAATTTACATCAAACCAACACTTTTTAAATTTGTATCCCAATAAAAATTGTACACAGAATTGACCCAAAACAATAGTAAACAAAATATTCAATTAACTACATAATTTAAACTAATCTAAAATAAAAAGTTAACAATTTGGAAAATAAAAAGGACAACTTCGGGTGAAGTATGCTTCCACCATCGGCCTTATCCATAAGAAATAAAAAACAATTATTATGTTTATTAAAAGGCATGCTCAGACTGTCTGTGTACCAATCTTTTATTATTTCATAAAAAGAGTTTGATATAAATACCTAAATACCTATAATAATAAAAGTATTCACTTACTCGCTTCAACGGTTGAAGGTAGTCGTATGAAGCAACAGACATCTTCTGGAGCTGCGGAGGTTGCTGCGCCAGCGCGCGTTGCACGATACACATGGCAAAGACCATTAAATAAAACGAGTGTCTCATCTTGACTGATCACTGCGACATGAGCGCTGCATATTCCTCGTCGACTTTATAGCGTTGATGTTGCATGCTCTCCAACGGAAACCTTTGACGAAGATAACTTCCTGTAAGATACACGCGAGAGATAACGAATAAACTCGGTGTAGGTAATTATTGTGATGATAAAATGAATTACGTGTCACTAATATGTCATGCACATTGTGGAAGATGCAAAAAGAGAAACATTTGCAAGCTGTAATTATCAACCTAGTACTTATCGCCGCTACCACCTATTATAAAACAAATTAAAATGCTAAGAATTTGGTGTCCTATCATATGACCGAACATCAATCTACAATTTTTCATGGAGTAACTATTCAATAGGGGTATAGTTACGTCTGTCAGCTCTAGCATTCCTGTACATCAGCATCAGTCAGCGTCTATATTCTAAGAACCCATAAAGCTGAGTTGACAAATGTCAACGCTTACCTCTCAAATCTTGAGATGATGAATTAGAGATGACGCATCACAATAGATTTAATTAAGTTTAGTCTTAGACATACTCTAGTGAATTTCACGTCTCTATAAAAATATTGTATTTTTTAAAAGGTTCTTAGCCTCGCCTGCGTCTTGACTCTATCTATTGCCAAATTGTGAATTATTTTATAAATCGTTCTTTCTCTGCTGTACGTTCTTCACTTGACACGACTCTTAAGTCGTGTCAAGTGTGTTGCAATGTTTATATAAGACAAACATCATAACAACTTAACCGCCTCTGTGGTCTAGTGGTCAAGTTAAGATATCACCACCGGTTTCAGAGACAGCGGTCCGTACGTAGCGGGGGTAGGTACATGTTTGAAGCGATTTGGTTGCTGCTGACCACCACTTTATCTAAAGATGTCACCATACAATTGTTGTTGTATGGCAATTGTTGTGATCTGAGTTCCGACAGTACCTAAGGCTGCCTGTCCATTGATGCGGAGCGAGGCTGCGGTGCGGAGAAGCGAAAAAATATTAACCAATAGGATTGCATTAAATCTCCTACTCCTCCTACTCTTCTACTCGCTCGCTCCGCTCCGCCTGCCTCGCTCCGCGTCAATGGACAGGCAGCCTTAGGGGAAAGATCCTCTAAGTCCAGTCCCTCGGTGGTTGAGGTTTCGAGTGAAATGCGCCTTCACCCTCGCCTCTACCTTCGGCCTTTCACTCCACTTTGATTTGTAAATAAACTCAGCTTTATTACAGGAAATCATGGTATAAATCAATTTACAATTCTTCATAATCATTAAGGCTACGATAAGCAGCTGGCGGAAGCTAGTTACTTTTGTACTTACGGCTATTTACCCTTATAATAAACTTACAAAAAAAAAATTTTACTTACGTACTTAATTAAATATAAATAGTTCGAGCAATGATCATTTGTATATAGGTAAATAGTTTGCAATAAAAATGCTTGTGGCATCCAAGCTGGGACAATCAAACAGATACCTTGTAAGATTTTGATTTACTACGGAATCCGACGGGGCTGATCACATGAAGAACAAACAGAAAATCATTTTGGATATTAATAAGAACACTATACGAAGTAACTATTACCTAATCTGTGACTATACCTAGAAAATAATCAAATCGTGGCTAAACTTTTAAGAGCTTACTAATAAACAGGGTATAAGCTATGAATAGATATTCCGTATTTTGTTTCCATCATATCAACTTTATTTCAAAAATAGATTAGGCAAAATACACGGAATAACTATTCAAAGTTTATGTTCTGTTTTTTTAATACGAGGATAAATTAATTTAAAAGTATAAGAAATATCCAGCCAGTTTTGTTTTAAAATCGATTATGCAAAACTGATTCTGATACCGTCCAATACCTAAATACCTGACGCATAATCCCTCTACCACCAACCAAGTCGAGTACAAGTTTAAACCTCCCAGCTGGGAACCAAACCTCTGAATAGTTATTACGTGTAGTGGCTCTTTCAGTATTGAGCTTAGCACGTAAACAACAACGCTTTTTCCATTTCCACCCAGAGATTAATTAGATTTATAATAAATGTTGCCGTTAGGACAATCTAGTTTGTGGCTACATAAAATAAAAAAGTGGCCAGTTTTGTATAAAAAATCGCTTCCGAAATGTAGCTACAAGTGGCTAAATATCAAAGTATTCTTTGCCTACTTTAATATTCTGTTACTATTATAATATAATATAATTATTATACAAGGATAGGGATAAGTGGGTTTAATAAAAACAGTATCTAATACATGTTAAAAATGTATTAAAAACTTATAATAAAGTTTGTATCTAAAGTAAAAATTAAAAATCTATTTGTAGGTCTACAACCGTCTACCTACAATGTCATCTGGTAATTTTTAAATCGTCGTTAACGTCAATGAGTGATGATGATTATTCTCCCGTTCAGCCCTATATATTTGAGTGTAACACTTTTTCTTTAGAGGAACTTCCATGATTCAGATTATTAAATGCTATTAACTTAAATATGCACATACACACATACACACACAACTAAAACTTAAATGAAACAATGATAACGTTTCGGTACATTATGATTGGAGTAGTATCATAGTAGAATGAAACAAGTAGGCCGACTCGGCCCCCGAGCAAGCGATAATCACCTAAACTTGTAGGGCTGTCGCTTTTAATTAGAATGAGGTAGGTATCTACATATAAAATAAGAACATACTTAGAAATATGAATTCATGGATTCCAGAGAACCCCCGACCTACCTAAACGTAGTTTGTTAACTGTACAACACAACAACTTACAATAGGTAAGTAGGTACGGTCAACAGCACATCACGGTAAACACTTGCAGTTCGATATTAGTACTTATGCCCACAACATAAGAGCGGTACAAAGTTCAAAGTGTTTAGTCTGACTGTACCTAATTAGTCCCTTGTTTTCACGGTAGGGTGAACCGTGTAATCTAATAAATTAAACTTACAAATCCTTAGGTACATGTATTTACCTCTGTAATCCACGAAATCTGAAGCAGAACTTAACTCTTTCGGTACCTAGTAAATAACTAACACAAAATAATGTAATTAGGTTAGGCAGGAGGTACTCACCGTTCTTGTTCGGTAGGTAAGGTAAAGAAGGACAATTCTGGATTTGACAAGCTGCTATTTAGACATCCGTAAACACTGCAATATCTCCTGAATTTTTTTGTAGCCATCGTTGACTTACGTTTCACAAATTATATATAACCTACGAGCGGCAAGCAGGCGCGCGCGGCATTACGTGGCTCAGTCGCGACTGGCGCAGCATTATTAGCAATAAACTTTGTCAGTGTGTGCGTGCGACGATGCGTACGGACTAGAGATGATAAATATATTCATTAACCATTAAAATAAACTAATAAAAAAAAATATCACTAACATTCAATAATTGAAATTAACAATATCAGTTGAATGGTTGAAAATATTAGTTAACGTCGCGCGCGGCGAATGGCGCCAAGCGAACCGCGGAGGCACCCGACAGACGACGAGCGACAGAGACACGACATCAGCTATCAGTTGACGTCAAATCTAAATTGACCCCTAATTATTATTAGTTAAAGCTGTTGTGAAGACGGTCAAAGGGGCAGATCGCCTTCGCTATGCAAGCAGGTTGTCAGGAACAGAAAACAACTTAACTTCTTGAATACTATATATTATTCGGATAGAAAGCTGTTAATCCTTACAATGATACTGGAGGTCGCGAGAAACACAGCAAAAGATTTCTTCATTTATTAGTCTTCACAAGGTGCAGTTGCGTGGTAGATAGAAAGGTTAACCAAAAGGAAGTGACAGCTCAAGAGTTGCCAATACTACATTTTACAATATGTTGCCATTGGCAAAGAGATCCAATTAGAGAGCTTACCTAATCGATCGATTTCTTCAACACTTCCTCTTAAGCTCTATAATGGCTCTACCAATAATATAATCATTATATTACAATAAAGCCCCAGAGATGTTACACAAAAGATTTAAAAAAAAAATGACAAAATCTTACGCATACTCCATCCTTAATAACATCTGTCTCTACATGAGGACTCTACATGTTCAACTTTACAAAATCAACTTGACTACTTGAACTTTACAACATTACATTTATTAATAAATTCAGAGTGCTTTACTAAACTCAAAGGCTTTGTCATTACATCAGCTATCATCTTATCTGTTTGTAAGTATATAACATTAACATTATTTTCAGCTACAAAATCTTTAACAAAGTGATGCCTGAGATCAATATGCTTAGTCCTTTTATGTGAAAACTCTTTGATCTGTAACAACTTCTGTGCACCCTGATTATCATTTACCAAAGTAATATTTAACTTCAAACTCAAAATTTCAAACAATAAGTTTTTTATGAAACAAATGTCTTTACAAACTTCACCCATCGCTATATACTCTGCCTCTGTGCTAGAAAGTGCTACACAGCGCTGTTTTCTGGCTTCCCAGTTTATTGAATCATTATTAAATTTTATAACAAAACCTGTGTAGGACCTTCTGTCTACAGGGTTGTTTGCCCAATCTGCATCTGCGTAAGCAATTAAACTATTATTACAATTATTACCTTTTGTGAATAACAAACCGTAATTGATTGTTCCAGCCAAATAACGCAGTACACGCTTAGCACATACCCAGTGTGACATATCAAAACAATTATTAAATTGACTCAAAAGGCTACAAGCATAAGCAATATCTGGTCTTGTACATACACATAAATACATCAAATGACCTATCAATTGCCTGTAATTATAAACATTTTCATCAAGTGGCTTTTCAGCTTTATTTAATTTACAACCTACAGACATAGGTGTAGAGACAGATTTGCAGTTCTGCATCCCATATTTATTTAATAATCTCTTAACATAATTAGACTGGTCAAGTATTAAAATTCCCTTATTTCTATCCCTAGTTACTTTCATACCTAAACAGTCTTTTAGAGAACCCAATTTTCGAGTATCAAAATTAGCTTCTAATAATTGAAATAGCTCTTGTTTATTTGAAGTTTTTGAGCTGAAAACATATAAGTCATCAACATACAATGCTATTATTATCATTTCTTTACTATTTCTTTTTACATAAACACAAGGTTCACACCTACTTTGAAAATAACCATTTTTTGATAATAATTCACTAATTTTACAGTTCCACAATCTAGAAGACTGTTTAAGTCCATAAATACTTTTGAGAAGGAGGCAAACTTTATTTTTATTATTATTAGAAAAACCTATAGGCTGCTCCATATAAATGGTTTCCTTTAAGTCACCATTTAAAAAAGCTGTTGTGATATCTAAATGGTCTATATCCATATCTAATGAGTTTGCTAATGAAAACAATAATCTCAAAGTGGAATGACGGACAACCGGAGAAAAAGTTTCATTGTAATCAACACCTGGTTGTTGAGAGAAACCACGGGCAACCAGGCGTGCTTTATAGCGTGTAAACTCGCCGGAAGCATCATGCTTTCTCTTAAAAACCCATTTACATTTTATTATATTTTTATCCACAGGTCTATCTACCAACCTCCATACTCCATTATTGATGAGGGAATCATACTCTTTTTTTATCGCATGTTTCCAATGCATAGCATCAGGATCTGACACGGCCTCTTCGTAAGTTGTCGGCTCATCCAGACAGCCGCCTTCCTGGACCAGCAGCGAGACATCAGAGAGATTGAAGTCATCATACCTTTTAGGTGGAACACCACGCGTGCTTCGAATGGGACGTCCAGACACTGAGACCTGTACCTCTGGATTGATCACCGCTTCCTCTGCAACTGGATCCTCCTCCTCATCACAAGATGAGAAAGACTCCATGCTTTCTCCAAGCGGAGACTGAAAGCTGAGGTCCTCGCCCTTTTCCGGCTGGCAGGCTTCTGGCATTGATCCTGATACTGCAGAAATGTTCTGATTAACAATATTATCATTATCAGAAACATTATTTAAATTATTACATGAAGATACATTCATATTATTTCCATTATAAATATAATATTGATTAAATTCACAAATATCTTCATTATTATTATTATTATTATTCAATGTCATTGCATTATAAAATTGATTTTCTAAAAATATCACAGAACGAGATATAATAACTTTCTTTGGCTGGGATGGATCAGCTAGACGGTAACCTTTGGTGGTCTCACTGTACCCTACAAATATATGTAACTTACTTTTAGGGTCTAACTTTGTACGTTTCTGCTCAGGTATGAGAGCATAGGCAATGCAACCAAAAACTCTCAAATGACTTAAGTCCACTTTGGAACCTGTCCAGAGTTGCTCAGGTGTGAATCCGGGTACAGCAGCAGTAGGGCTTCTATTTTTTAAATAGATTGCGGTCATCACCGCCTCTCCCCAATAGCGCTTACCTAGGCCACTTTCCTGCAGCATGCATCTAGCCTTCTCCATGAGCGTTCTGTTGAGGCGTTCACTGACGCCATTCTGAGCAGGACAATAAGGTACTGTTACCTGATGAATAATACCTTCCTTTTTCAAGTATTCAGCAAATCTGACATTGCAGTATTCGCCACCGCCATCTGAACGTAGGCACTTTATAGACTGTCCAGTTTGCTTCTCAACTAAAGTCTTAAATTGAACAAAATATGACATTACCTCTGTTTTTAAAGACATTAGGTATCCAAATGTTTTTCGAGAACAATCGTCAGTGAAAGTAAGCAGATAACGTGAACCTCCCCAACTGCTTTCAGAGATCGGACCGCATACATCAGAATGCACAAGCTGTAGAAGTTGGCTGGCTCGCTTAGCTTCTCCCTTTGGATAAGACGTGGCCTTTATCTTACCCTCTAGGCAAGCCACGCAGTTCTTCAAGCCATGGTCCTGTTCATCCTGAAATGATATACCAGAAACCAAACCATTCTTCAAAGCATACATACCACGTGCACTGAGGTGGGAGACGTCTGTGCCAAGTGTTACTTGACACACTTGCAGCTGCATTACAGAGTTGTGGTGGTGGACCACTCCGCTGGTTGGTCCTTGATGTGGAGTTGACCTGCGAAACACACCTACATATTCCAACTTTGTCCAACACAAAAACATTGTTTATTTTAGAAGCAGTGCCCAAAAGCTTGCCATCCTTTTCTCTAATATAACCTTTACTACCAATAAAACTAACTTGCAAACCTTGTTTTGTCAATTGGGTCACAGATAATAAATTATTTGATAATTGGGGCACATACAATACATTACAAAGAGTCAAATCTATTCTATTCAATTGAATATCAATATTACCTATTCCAACACTATAGATTTTACTATTATTGGCAATTGTAATTTTAGATTTTGTAAATTTAAAATTATACATATTATTTTTACAATTAGTCATGTGCTGCGTACATCCACTGTCGACAATCCATTCTTGAGATAGTTGCTTGTCCTTCATGGCAACTAGGGTCTGCTGGGGCATCTTCTTCTTCTGGTCTCTTCTAAGCTTGAAGCATTTTGCCTTAACATGCCCTTTCTTTTTACAGTAATGGCAGGACAAATCCTTGGAAATAAAGGCCGTCTGCTGCTCCGCTAGCCCGCTTTGTGAAGTGGTTTGTTTCCTAAATTCTTCTTGTAGTAGACGGGTTCTGACTAGCTCGCTGGAAAGTGTGCTGGTCATGCTTGCTGATTCCAGATTTGAAACTAAAACATCATATTCCATCGGCAGTCCGCTAAGCAACAGCTCGGCTATCTCACCATCTTCTATGGTTTTTCCGATGTCAGCTAATTGTTGTACATTTCCCATAATAGCTTCTATGTATTCTGCCATTGAATTATATTGATTGAAGTCTACCCGATGCAGTTGTCGCAGCAATATGACACGTCTATAAAGACTTTTATCTTCGAATATATTTTTGAGGTTATCCCATGCATTTTTCGGCGTGGTTGCGTCACGAACGTATTGAATACAGTGAGATTTCACGCTTAAACATATTCTGGCTAACGCGCGCTCCATGCGTGAAGTTTCTGTATCAGTTCCTAAGACACATGCCCATAAGCCTTCGAGTGTGAGCACCATTCTCATTTGAAATTTCCATGTCTGCCAATTGGATGCGCCCTCAAGTGGTGTGACCGCATGATAATTTACCGCTCCTATTGGTCCTGCGCCTCCCATTCCATTACCATTTCCGATCCGTCCACTGGTATTCTCCGTGTTCGTCATGATATCGCCACGTGCTAGTTATCGTTACGTAACAGCCTACCTCGGAACAACGAGGCAACAATAGCGTCGAATTGACGATAGGTTATGTTGTGGCGAACGGATCCCTTCCGCGTTTTGATACCTGACACAACCTTAGCTTTGCAAGGCCTAATCCAGCGCATATAGCAAGGCCTGGGCCCATAACCTGTTGTGAAGACGGTCAAAGGGGCAGATCGCCTTCGCTATGCAAGCAGGTTGTCAGGAACAGAAAACAACTTAACTTCTTGAATACTATATATTATTCGGATAGAAAGCTGTTAATCCTTACAATGATACTGGAGGTCGCGAGAAACACAGCAAAAGATTTCTTCATTTATTAGTCTTCACAAGGTGCAGTTGCGTGGTAGATAGAAAGGTTAACCAAAAGGAAGTGACAGCTCAAGAGTTGCCAATACTACATTTTACAATATGTTGCCATTGGCAAAGAGATCCAATTAGAGAGCTTACCTAATCGATCGATTTCTTCAACAAAAGCACATTTTTCTTTGATATGTTTTTTATTCTTTTTCAACTTGTCATTTATTGAATAATTTTGGATGCACTCGATTGTATGTTCTTTCACTATAGAAATAAAAGTCTTTTTATTTATTACGATTTATCGTTCGTTCGCCATGTAATATTTTTAACTGATATTTTGATATGATATTTTTATTGTTTAGCAGTCGGTGGTTGATCGTTGTGTAGATAGGATTGCGTGGCGATTCGAGTGCAATATCGATGTTGTTAGCTGACGTTAATTAATTTTATACAGTTCTTAGTTGATTAAGTAAGTAGGTAATTAGGTTTTCATTGAACATTAATAAAATGCCAAGACGTCATACAGAAATTTGAAGTCATTTTGAAAAGTGTAGTGAAGAGGACAAAATTGCATGTTGCAGAAAATCGTTATCATTTATAGGTCTTTAGATTTTAATTTCTAATTATTTTTCTTTGTTTTTTTCAAGTTAAGTTCTGTATTTAAATTTGTTTAGAATAATATTTATAGGAACTAAAATTATTAGAGGGGTGAATCTTCCATACATTGAATAATTACAAAAAAAAGTCATATATGGCAGCGCCAATTTCCGTAGGAGGAACCTCAGTTAATAATTAGTTATCCATATAATGTCACTAGATGGTGGTAGTATAGATAGCATTTTAAATTAATAAATTACTTTTAGTTGTTTTCTAGTAACTTACCACCATAACTTTTGTCATCTCCTTAAGAAGCTCGGTGGCCTAGCGGCTACGACGACGCATCGTGCTGTAGTAGTGATAGAATAGAGAAAGCCTAAGTTCGATCCTTCGAAAATAATTTAATAGTTTTTTGTATTTTATTTTATGTTCATTTATAAGTTTTTAATATGTTTATGTCAATCTTACAATAATAATATACACAAAAAAATTAACTAGTTTTTTGTAAATATTATATATATTTTTAGCGCCATCTCTCTATCCCATCTATTTTTCTATGAGAGGCACATCTATAATATTATACAATATAGTCTATAATTATTAATGTTTAAAATTAGTATGAAGGAAAGTTCTTTGAATAGTTTTAAAGTAACACTTTAAAAGAATTACTCAATTTAACGTACATGTGTTTAAAGTTACTACTTCGATAAAATTATTAACTGATATTTTCAACCATTAAAATTAACAGTTAAAAATATTTATCAATTAACTTTTAACGAATAAATATTTTCAACCATTAACGCCATCTCTAGTACGGACGGGTTGGTTCGGCTGCGCTCACATACAAGCCGCGCTCGGTGCGTATGTATGAAGATGGCCTACTTGTTTCATTCTACTATGGTAGTATTGACTTTGTTCAAAACAAACTAGGCCCAATATAACATTTGGGAAAACCCCGATCATAGATTACAACTGCGACCGTGGTGGTGTTGCCTACTCAGCAAAAGGCGATAACCACAGATTTCTTTAATATAACGTACTCGATCGACTTCCAACAGTATTAATCTAAAAAATTACCAAAAGTAGCTAGTAGTAGCTCAATTAATTTTGGTGGCTAAACTTGATTATTTTTTGGCTAAAACCGTTAGATCTAGCCACAAAGTGGCTAATACGGCAACACTTACCACACCTCCCTCACTACTGTTTTGTCTGTTTTATTCGTTCTATTTACTACACTTCTTTGCTACACTTACTCCAGCTACCCGCCAAATACGCTTATGACGTAAGAATTTTTCATGAAGTGATATTGCAACGACGAACTTCTATCAGACTTTCAGTTTCGACCGTTTTCTTAAACTTGATAAGTTAATAATAGGTATATTTCTACATTATTATTAGTCATGGAGACAGCAAGCACGCCCGTAGTTGCGGCTGCGGCTGGCAAGGTGTACAAAATCCCAAATCGTGTGGGTCGTGGAGTGCCGGTCATCACAAACGCTTATTCCAAGAAGTGTTCATGTTACAGAGAAAAAACTATTGTATTCTGCCGTGCTTGCGGCTACTACTGCAACGGACGTATCCGCTTGAAATGTGACAAGCATCCGCGGGTAAGTTTCCCATAAAATTTTATGTAAGCATCATCACCAAATAGATTTATTTAAACTAAGTATTTTTATATGTACTGTTTGATTGAAAATACTTACTACATGAAAATTAATAATAATGATAATAATCCCTATCAAATTCGGTCACATATATTTAGGAAAAGGAGGGAAGGGAAAAGGAGAGCTATGTTCATGGGCTCTCAGACAAAACCAGGGCAAGTCAGCACCCCTCTGACACAATTAAAGTGATAGGCAACAGGTGGTTGGGTCTTGAGCTTGTCTTGCTTATCTCTCTGTTCATAATTAAACATCATGGTAGAAAATGTTGAATTTTTTATAAGAAAATATTGCTTATCTATTATTTTCTGACTAATTGCAGTCTTGGTCTTCAAAAGAAAGGCTGTACTTATAGAGAATTATCATAATTTCCAGGTAACCTACCTATTGGATATTGCAGAGTGTCCGCGCTGCAACTCTTCGGCTTTTTTGGATGAATATTCCAGAAGTTCTTAATTGTATTGACTCAAGCTAACACTGATTGATCATAAGGGGTATTATTAAATATTTACTGTAAGTTTATGTTCTTGGGCTAAGTTTTTTTTATCTCTCAAATTGTATTTGAGTTAACAGAAAAAATATTTATTTCTAGAATTGTATTTACTTTTGTTTTACTTATTGTTGTCAGCCTTAAATAGTGGGAGTCATTATTCCTGTAAACAAATAGGTTTTTTGATAAAAACTTTATTTGTTTCTAATTTAGTGAATCTCATGCAAGCGTTGCTAAGTATGTACCTACTATTTATTGTTTTATACTGTAAAAGAAATATAACACCTAAGTGATTGAATAAACAAGTTTCTATTACCTAATTAAATTCTATTAATAAATAAAAAACATAAATAAGCTTTTCTTGTAGTGGGGTTTTACAATAGTAATATACTCTGTTATATTGAATAATTATCAAGTGTGAGAAAGGGTGCAGGATAAGAACTTAAAATAATAAATACCACTACAAACAATTTACTATTTATTTAACTAAACATTTCCATTATCTTTTATTTACAAAATAATGTTTTTTACTTAGATGGTGAACCAACTAGGCACATCTGATCTGTTTTTATTACGTTCTATATAGCTCTTAAATGTTTTCTTGGCTTCATCTAATGATTTCATGTTCTCTTCATCTTGGTCTTTTATTTTTTCAAATAAGTTGGGGTACTCGAAAGACATATCTTTAGGCTGCAAAGAATAAGCTGCATTAAGAATTATTTAACTGATACTGTTTACAAACAACCATGGGTGTACCCAGGGGGGGTAGCTGCCCCCCCCCCCTGGAAATCTCGCAGAACATTTATGAACTCGCCTAATTACTAATCAAAGTGTAAACTGGGCCAAACCACGCGCGACGATGGCGGACGAAGATTACCGAATCTAGCCGAGCGTTTGAACACTCGGGCTGTATTTGGTAATCTTTGGTAGAGAGTTGCGAGTGACTAGCATTTACTTTATTTGGCATGTTATTGTTTTGAAGGAGCTAAATCAAACATCAAAATATAGAAATCTGTCTGGTTGATATTGTGTTGTGATTGTGACACACACATACATTCTGCATGTATGCTTAATCAAATTTACTTTTATTTATTTAACTATCTATAAAGCAGGATCATTTGTGGCTGTTTGTCCTATACACTACATTAAATATACCTAATGTTTCATGTAGGTGTGTTTGTGTAGTGTGTATGACAAAACAGCTGCGGACGATCCAACCTAAAACATCTGACTTGCCTCCCTCTAGGCAAGAAGCTGTGTACGCCCATGCAAACAACTACCTATGAATGATGTCTTTGGATCTATTGTGCAATGAAAACGAGAATTAGGGTAGGTAGGTAGATAAGCTATTACTCTTTCATGAAAAGCATTTGTTTGTAATATAAAAAGTTAGATAATTATCTAATTATTATTGAATTTAAATCTGATTGAGTACTTACTAGTGTAACAAAAGCAATTTTCTTGTCATCGTCTTTAACAACATAACCTTTTCCAACATCCCTTCTAAATTTGCCCATTGTAATTTTTGTTCTTACATCAACAACAGGAACACTATAAATCTTTTCTAAATAATTTTTAATATCATACTTAGTCATTTCCATAGAACATTGAAAGTGCACTAAATTTGGCAATTGTTTGGGTGTAGGTCTTACTAATTTCATCCAAAAGTTTGGTAAGAATACCCTTAGCTGTGGGTTGCCTCGTTGATATAATGGGTACCTGAAACAAAGATTATTTCGATATTCAATTCAATTCAATTCAATCATTTATTGCTCTAGAAATGTAATGAAATTGTTTTTTGAAAATTGCAAATTCATAAATTACACCCACCAGCGTGTTGACATTTTGAACAGACAGACTACTATATTGTAACGTAATTGTATATTAACTTATTGTTGCAGTTTAGCTAATAACAACAGAACTAAGCCATCGATTTAGTAAATCCATTAGAAGTATAATTTATAAAAAATTGTCAGAAATTGTAAGTTAACATTAAATTTTTTTTACAAGGGGATCGTGTCCCTACAGCCATATAAGTGATCAAAATCAGAAAAGCGATAAAATATGTGTATGTGTCCGTTATGCTAGCGTACACATGGTTAGTTGTTGGGTCCGTTATGGTGGTGTACATGTGGTCTAATTTATGTTTGCTGTTATGCCCTCTTTTAGTGCGTAATTACTGTAAACATTAATAATTAGTGCCTCTTTAGTTTAAAAAATAAAGACTTTTTTAGTGTTCATGCTAGCTAGCATCACGATCAAGCCAACGTATCCATGACCATTCTCAAAAACTACTAATATTATAGCAACGAAATTTACACACATATTAAGTGCCTTATTAGTGCCCACGTTTTATGCAAAATTTCATAAAGATTGCTCTTAAAGGAATGGAGATTTTGAACAACACTTGTGAATGACATTTCGAGCTGATATTTTTATTTCTATATCGACTATTTGAGTTTTATAAAATTTTAATATGTAGTAGTGGTGGACTATTAACTTGTAAACGAGGGTGTGTGTGCATTAGGGTAATCATGAAATAATGATATAACAAAATATAGAACCGCCCTGTGCTCTAGTGGTTGGATTATCGTACTCAGTTCGAGATGTTCTGGCATCGAGCAGCGGAAAGTACATGTTGTGGTACTCTGCTTGGTTGGTTGTATGTACATGACTATATTGGAAACTGTTGGAAACTTACCTGATAAATTGGCTGACTCACAAATCACATTACGAGCAATAAATATAGCGAGCTTCTTATTAAGTAAAATCTTTATTTACCCGTTCGGCACGTTCAGCGGTTTCACTCAAGTTTTATTCATTACAAAAACACAAATGTTGAAAAAATTTCCACGAGCAGGATTTGAACCTGCACCTATCTGACATTCCGGGTCAGGTGCTCTTCCAATTGAGCTATCTTAGTTCTAACCAGCCCGCCGAAATTATTCAACACTTTTTTACTTTGTAAGCCAAAGGCGTCCATTCAATGTCAACAACTACCGTCATTAACATCCGATCATAATATTTTTACAAATATTAAAGATCAGTTAAGAAATTAATGACGGTAGTTGTTGACATTGAATGGACGCCTTTGGCTTACAAAGTAAAAAAGTGTTGAATAATTTCGGCGGGCTGGTTAGAACTAAGATAGCTCAATTGGAAGAGCACCTGACCCGGAATGTCAGATAGGTGCAGGTTCAAATCCTGCTCGTGGAAATTTTTTCAACATTTGTGTTTTTGTAATTTGTTCGCAACAAAATTTGCGTTAAAAATAATTTTGAACATTTTATAAAATAGCTTGCTTATTTCTTAACTGATCTTTAATATTTGTAAAAATATTATGATCGGATGTTAATGACGGTAGTTGTTGACATTGAATGGACGCCTTTGGCTTACAAAGTAAAAAAGTGTTGAATAATTTCGGCGGGCTGGTTAGAACTAAGATAGCTCAATTGGAAGAGCACCTGACCCGGAATGTCAGATAGGTGCAGGTTCAAATCCTGCTCGTGGAAATTTTTTCAACATTTGTGTTTTTGTAATTTGTTCGCAACAAAATTTGCGTTAAAAATAATTTTGAACATTTTATAAAATAGCTTGCTTATTTCTTAACTGATCTTTAATATTTGTAAAAATATTATGATCGGATGTTAATGACGGTAGTTGTTGACATTGAATGGACGCCTTTGGCTTACAAAGTAAAAAAGTGTTGAATAATTTCGGCGGGCTGGTTAGAACTAAGATAGCTCAATTGGAAGAGCACCTGACCCGGAATGTCAGATAGGTGCAGGTTCAAATCCTGCTCGTGGAAATTTTTTCAACATTTGTGTTTTTGTAATTTGTTCGCAACAAAATTTGCGTTAAAAATAATTTTGAACATTTTATAAAATAGCTTGCTTATTTCTTAACTGATCTTTAATATTTGTAAAAATATTATGATCGGATGTTAATGACGGTAGTTGTTGACATTGAATGGACGCCTTTGGCTTACAAAGTAAAAAAGTGTTGAATAATTTCGGCGGGCTGGTTAGAACTAAGATAGCTCAATTGGAAGAGCACCTGACCCGGAATGTCAGATAGGTGCAGGTTCAAATCCTGCTCGTGGAAATTTTTTCAACATTTGTGTTTTTGTAATTTGTTCGCAACAAAATTTGCGTTAAAAATAATTTTGAACATTTTATAAAATAGCTTGCTTATTTCTTAACTGATCTTTAATATTTGTAAAAATATTATGATCGGATGTTAATGACGGTAGTTGTTGACATTGAATGGACGCCTTTGGCTTACAAAGTAAAAAAGTGTTGAATAATTTCGGCGGGCTGGTTAGAACTAAGATAGCTCAATTGGAAGAGCACCTGACCCGGAATGTCAGATAGGTGCAGGTTCAAATCCTGCTCGTGGAAATTTTTTCAACATTTGTGTTTTTGTAATTTGTTCGCAACAAAATTTGCGTTAAAAATAATTTTGAACATTTTATAAAATAGCTTGCTTATTTCTTAACTGATCTTTAATATTTGTAAAAATATTATGATCGGATGTTAATGACGGTAGTTGTTGACATTGAATGGACGCCTTTGGCTTACAAAGTAAAAAAGTGTTGAATAATTTCGGCGGGCTGGTTAGAACTAAGATAGCTCAATTGGAAGAGCACCTGACCCGGAATGTCAGATAGGTGCAGGTTCAAATCCTGCTCGTGGAAATTTTTTCAACATTTGTGTTTTTGTAATTTGTTCGCAACAAAATTTGCGTTAAAAATAATTTTGAACATTTTATTTATTCATTACATTAATTAGTGGCTTCGTGTGGTTAGCACTCAGAATAATAACTAAAGTTATTAGTTATTGTTCTGAGGGTAAGCACATATAGATCGAACAAGACTTGTGAATGACATTTCAAGCTGGCGACAAAAGACAATGTACTTAACGACAATGAGAACGGAAAATATGCTAAACAAATAGGCTTACTTTAAAAAAAGTTACGACTTCTCTCTATAATAAGATATATTTATCTGAACTTAATATTATAAAGCTGAAGAGCTTGTTTGTTTGTTTGGTTGAACGCGCTAATCTCTGGAACTACTGTTTCGAATTGAAAAAATATTTTTGTGTTGAATAGTCCATTTATTGAGGAAAGCTATAGGTTATATTACATCACGCTATGATTAATATGAGTGGAGCAGCAATTAAATCTGTTACAAAAATGGGCAAATATTTTTTTTGAGAGCTTTCCTTGCGTGCGCTGCGTAAAGCGGTTCAATATCTCCGTTCCTTTAAGAGTAATCCTTATGAAATTTTGCATAGCGCGAGCACTATTAAGGCACTAAATGTGTGTGTGAATTTCGTTGCTATAATATAAGTAAGTTGGCAGTGCACCTGACCCGGCATGTCATGGGGTGCGGGTTCGAATCCCGCTCGTGGAATTTTTTTAACACTTTGTCTTTTTTCACTTTGTAATTTGTTCGCAACAATATTTGCGTAAAATTATATGTAAATAATCATTATTAATCACACACTTTTTTTTTGACAAAAAGTGGTGCTCATTTCCTTTCGCTTAATTGTCACATCTTACTGTAACACAAATGTTGAAAAAATTTCCACGAGCAGAATTTGAACCTGCACCCTTCTGACATACCGGGTCAGGTGCTCTTCCAATTAAGCTATCGTGGTTCTAACCAGCCCGCCGAAACTATTCAACACATTTTACATTGAAAGCCAAAGGCGCGCATTCAATGTCAACAACTACCGTCACTAACATCCGATCATAATATTTTTACAAATATTAAAGATCAGTTAAGAAGTAGGCAAGCTATTTTTAACGCAAATTTTGTTGCGAACAAATTACAAAAACACAAATGTTGAAAATATTTCCAACAAAATTTGCGTTCAAAATTATTTGAACATTTTACATCTTACTCTCTTCGTCGCTCGCATGTTTTAGTGCTCAAAATAATGACTAGTTTGGAATGTTAGGAATTTAAAACCGTTAGAGTGACATTTTGACATCTGACAACTTGAGAGTAGTATTCAAAAGAAGTTTAAGAACGGCTAATCGGATAAAAAATAAACTTATTTTAAAAAAAAGTAACGATATCTCTTTGTGTATTATGATATGCCACTAATAATATTTGTTTTGTGTGTGACGACTGTATGACAACACATTTGTTCCTAGAACTTTACATATATTTTTTACATAGTTCAACCACATTTAACTGCGAATTAACATAAACTATTTATACCGACAGAGTCAGAATTTCACGACGGGCACGCTGTCTTGTGACGCATGAAATGTCATTCACAAGTCTTGTTCAAAATCTCTGTTCCTTTGAGAGCAATCCTTATGAAATTTTGCATAGCGCGAGCACTATTAAGGCACTTAATATGTGTATAAGTTTCGTTGCTATAATATAAGTCGTTTTCGATAACGGTCATGGATGCGCTAGCTTGATCGTGATGCCAGCGTACACACTTAAAAAGGTCTTTATTTCTTAAACTAAAGAGGCACTAACTAATTAATTTATGTTTGCAGTAATTACGCACTAATTACTCACTAAAAGAGGGCATAACAACAAACGTGAATTAGACTATGTGTGCGCCACCATAACGGACACAAGAATGAAGGTGTCTGCACGTTAATGTTATCTACAGTATTGTAGCTTCATATAAACGGACGAAGCGCGAGCTATACCTATGCGCTCGGATCTCGGCATGCGCTCGGCCGCGAATGTGCCGCAGAGACGAACGGATGCCGGCGGCACAGTTTTAAAAGCATACCGTTGGGCAACGAAGGTACTTTCGCAGAGCCCGCGAGGAAGCGGGCGCCGCGGCCAGTGTCCCACAAACAAGCGCAGTTTGTGGGAGCTACCGTGAAGGGCAGCCACGTGCTGCGTGTTTTAAACGTTTTTTTAAAATTTACGTTCAGTGATTCCTATCCAACAAGAAATTTCATTTGATTTTCCCGTAACGCAAGTTAAGTTTTTCCTATAATTTCGTAATAACTTGTACTTTGTCTTTGTTGGAATGTATGTAGCTACATGGATAGTAAAATGTAGGTATATTGTTGGTGAAGTCCAGGGTACTCCAACTACAAGAATAAATGACCGAATTCTTGTGCTCCAACAACAGAATGACTAAATAGTTTTTTTATTTATTTTGCCAACTTCTCATTAATTAATAATGAACGTTTTTACAACACAACTATTAACTAATACGTGCAAATTCAGACGAGGTTCTATATGCATCAATTCTTTAAGGTTTATATTTTAAATTTCTGGGCTTGTTTTTTTTTCATTTATTAAGCAGTCCGAATGCAAATTCATTATATTTTTAAAAATTTAAATCTAAAAATAAACCTTCACATAAATATTTAGCAGTGCAGTGTAAATACGTATAATAGTTTATTCTTTTTAATAAATGATTATTTTATAAAAATATTAACGATTATTTGGTTTCGAATTTTGTGACATCCCTCTCATATTGGCGAACGATCGTGTGGATACCTACGCGGGGAGCGCGGCGGCGGCGCGGCGGCATCGCCCCACATTAAAGGCGATGCCCTACTGTATGAATTAGTTATACTGTGCCGGCGGGCACCGCGGCGTTGTTTTTTAAACAAGCGTGCGATTTTTTGATTAAAATAAGTTCAAGTACTTATTTAATATGGCAAGGAGCAATTATAGAATATATTGTGCTGTTTTTGATTGCATGAATTCCTCAATAACTCACCCAGATATAACATTTTTTAGATTACCTGGAAACTCCGAAAGGAAAGACTATAAAATTTTTTTATTTATGTACTTACTAGTAGGTACGTAATTTGTCTTTTTTTAATGGATAGGTATTTAGTTTATTCCTCCGAAAAAATGCCTGGATTAATAAATAAAGTAATTATAGACGGTTAATGATACGGTAGGTACGCTCGTGTTTAAGCCTCCGGGTTGTAGGTTTTCGGAAACATTATTGAATTAAACGATTGATTGATTTAATATTTTAAACTAATCAAAAAACAACATACATTTTTATTGAACATTTCCTATTTCATTCACAACGTATTTTGTTTAAAAAATACAATATTTATAATCACAAAATACATTCACAAAACTAAATAGAAACTCAACGTAGGCAGATGTAATTAAAATACTGTAAGTAGAGTTGGGCAAATTTCATGAAATATTTCAACCGCTGAAATTTTTCGGAAAAATTTCATTTCACATTGAAAATTTCAAGTTTACTTGAAAAATATTTTTATTTTAAAATATGAACCGCAGTCCATTCAAAATAAAACAATGTTATGATTTATTGAGCGTTTAATGCTATTTTAAAGTAAACAATGAAAAAAATCAACAAAGAATAATATTGACGACATATATATAATATTTTAAATAGAGTAAAATCCATAAAGTTAATATACCAAAGGAATAGAGCAACAAAGGGCTGAGCGAGCGAGATGTCACCAGCAGCAACACTATGTGATAAAAAGAGATGCGTGATGCGACGTAACAGAACTGTTTTTGGCAACTGTTTGACAGTTCATCAGCACTTATCCGCACGCTGAGAATTTGTGCTCTGTAAATTTTTCTGATTTTACGTGAAATCGTGGATATTTTTGAGAAATAGTGCTTCAAAAACATGGTGACATGTTCATTATTGATTGTTGTATAACACAGCGACATAACCCTGAAACATGTTCATTTCACAGGTAAATTATTCCAAATCGACATCCCCTGACCTAGGATTTATTTTTGCCAATGCGCTTCGAATTTTAAGCACTAAGTGTGATAATTCTCTTCTATTAACATTTATTTATGTAAGAAGCAAAGATCGAATACACATAATGCAGAATTTTCGAATATTTTGTGTAAAGAAATAATTTTCGTTTTTCACTAGGGTTGCATCAAGATATCGATATTTCGTGTCCACTGTCTATCACGCGGTAAACGAATATGTATTACTGTTGTTAAAGTACCTATATGACGTTTAGATATGAATCACCTAGGAATGTTATCCCATTTAAGATACTTAGGCAATCAGAAGATAATTTAAATAATTTATTTAAATTTCTCATTGCCCTCGGAAAATAATTATTTTGTTTAAAAGCATTTACGCTGCGCAATAGCGCCGCCAATGAAAAAAAACATGCCTAGTAATTAGAGATAGAAAATCAAAATATGCTCAACAAACTATTTGAATGAAGTAATTTAGTATTTTTATGTCACCTAATGAACATCTGACATGTTGTGGTTTAGTTAAATAAGACGTTACAGCTAAAAACGGCCACTTTTAACTAAACTATAACATGTCAGATGTTCATTAGTTTACGTAAAAATGCTAAATTACTTCATTCAAAAAGTTTGTTCAGCATAAATTGATTTCCTATCTCTAATTACTAGATATGTTTTTTTTTTTCATTGGCGGCGCTAGTGTGCGGCGTAAATGCTCTTAAACAAAATAATTATTTTCCGAGGGCAATGAGAAATTTAAATAAATTATTTAAATTATCTTCTGAGTTTTTCAACAATCGTAGTTTCAGCCGTGCAAAATTCTATCCCATCCTATTTTAGTTCTATTATCGATATCGACATTAATGTAAAAAGCGACATGACATACATGACTGAAACGCATTCATAAACAATTTACACACACAAATGTCATCCTATTTCGGTTTCGTTTGACAGCTCGTGTTGGTTGCTCTATTCCGTTGGTATATTAACTTTATGGTAAAATCCCAGTTTGTATCATTATTGACAATATTTGGTTACATGTGTTTAATAATTACATGACAAAAAACTTGTAATATAAGTACTACCTAATCAATGTTGTATCAACTGAAGTTTAATTAAAAATTTAATAATGTTTATAACCTTTGTTTATTAACAACAAACAAAAAGGTAGATGCAAACATTTCTTTCTTTTTAGGTAGGTATAAACATAAATATTCTGTTCTGATAATAGAAACATATTTATTTAGTACAAATAATGTCCGTTGATGTTATTATTACTATTAATCTATAGTACTTATGCCAATCATACATAAAATGATACAACATCGAAATTTTAAATTACAAAAATAAATTTCACCCAATTTGAAATTTTTCACGGTGTTTTGAAATTTTTCATATATTTCACATATTTTACATTTCATTGAAATTAAATTTTTCATCTGCCCATCCCTAACTGTAAGTGGGCTGCGGGCAGCCCTATCGCGCATATGTACTTACCGCGGCGCGGCTGTGTAGGCATTTATTCCAAAGATAGGGCCGAGTCACAGATTAGGTAATAGTTACTTCGTAACAGATAAATCACTCTACAAAAATTCGTATACCTACCGCGTTAATAGCCTACTTCATTTCGTCGCGACGCGTCGGCGACCGCTGCGTGCTAAATTATGCCTAATAGGCTCGACTATAGAGTTGTTATCGATTGGCAGCCGCGCGGCCTTGCTGCCATCGTAGTAATGATAGGGCTGTTGCTACGATAAAAATATTGTTCACACACAATAACTTGTACCTAAATTAACCTGTGTCTAAATGGCTTGTTTAAGCTTTGTAATCTTAATTAAAATGAATGATAAATTGAAAAGCTCAATTGTTTATGATCAGTATGAATCCGAGTTCCATGAGAGAACATTATAATATTACCTATGATATTAAATGACCTTTGAAAGTGTTATGATATGAAAGAGAACTGAGTATGTATAGAGATGGATTATATTCCTTATAACTCGAGTATAAACACCCATAACTCGAGTATAAAATAGGTATCCACATTCATCATACAAACATTTGCCCCTAACGGGATTCGAACCCACGACCGCTGACGTGGCAGGCTGGGTCACTAACCACCACACCAAACGTGTTGTCACAACTTTAATGCAGACATAGTCACAGGTCATTTATATTTGTCTGACGTGTCGTGTCGCGACGCAAGTCGGAACGTAATCGATTTCATACATACATTGTTTCATACATTTTTAGATTTATATTTTTATGTTGTGACTCAAAATCCGCCTTTAATGTTGAAAGTAAGTAATTAAAACCAACCTATTTTATTCTAAAAATTTATCCAAATAAGTAGGTATCTATAATGTATATACTTAAAAGAGTTTCATTAGGTAGGTACTTACCTTTCTTCATCAACAGGCAAACTAAATAATGACAGGTTTTAATTCCTTTTATTAGATTTACAATCATCAACTTCACAAAAATTTCCAGACGCGGGCGGCATTGGTTTATATTATTGAAACGAGATTTTAAATCACCTAATTACTATTTACAATAATCTGAACCACACAAATGTCGATCAACATTTATATTAAACTTATTCACTATTTACAATACTTATTTAATAATAACTACAGAATACCTACAAATGATCGATGTTTTATGAATGACGCAACGTGCACAGCGAACGAGCGTACGATAACGAGCGCTTGTTTTTTTTTTTTTTTTTTTGAGAGAGTTTGCTGATTGCCTCAGACGGCATTTTCAGCTTCACCGGGCTTTTTTGGGGGCGGCGAGGAACGTAAAGGGTCCCTCAAGCCGTGTGAAACGAATCACCTTTGGAGGTTTTCTAGAGGGAACGGCATCGCGCACTAGTGCGCGTCCCCGTGCCCTACTAGATTCTCCGAAGGGTTCGGATCGGATCGGGGGGCGGAACCACCCGAGGGCGCCTCTAAAGGCTCGGACCTCGGCTCGGGTAGACCGGGCCGTGGAGGAGGAGAGAAGCGCCCAGGTACATGTCTGTACCTGGTATAGAGCGCGTGTGAACCGGTTCTTCGTACCCTTGTTCTACGAGTACGGTGTCTTGGACCTAAGCTAGTGTGCATGTTTGGTGTATTCTGTAAATGTGTAGTGACATTTAGAGGATCGGGCGGGACGAGCGCTTGCGACAGTCCACTGGCTTTTATACCGCCGGCGGTAAGCCGCTCGGTAGGTATGGCCGAGTTACAATACTGTAGGTAGAAGATAACATTACCGTGGTGTCTGATTGAAGCTGGTTTGAAAGAAAGTAGGGCAACATTATCGTTAGTAAATGCATAGTAGAATGAAACAAGTAGGCCATCTTCATACACACGCACCGAGCGCGGCTTGTATGTGAGCGCAGCCGAGCCAACCCGTCCGTACGCATCGTCGCACGCACACACTGACATAGTTTATTGCTAATAATGCTGCGCCAGTCGCGACTGAGCCACGTAATGCCGCGCGCGCCTGCTTGTTTCGTCGCTGCGCCCGCCGCGCCGCTGCCGCTCGTAGGTTATATATAATTTGTGAAACGTAAGTCAACGATGGCTACAAAAAAACTCAGGAGATATTGCAGTGAGCTTGTCAAATCCAGAATTGTCCTTCTTTACCTTACCTACCGAACAAGAACGGTGAGTACCTCCTGCCTAACCTAATTACATTATTTTGTGTTAGTTATTTACTAGGTACCGAAAGAGTTAGGTTCTGCTTCAGATTTCGTGGATTAGAGAGGTAAATACATGTACCTAAGGATTTGTAAGTTTAATTTATTAGATTACACGGCACACCCTACCGTGAAAACAAGGGACTAATTAGGTACTTTGGACTTTGTACCGCTCTTATGTTGTGGGCATAAGTACTAATATCGAACTGCAAGTGTTTACCGTGATGTGCTGTTGACCGTACCTACTTACCTATTGTAAGTTGTTGTGTTGTACAGTTGATAAACAACGTTTAGATAGATCGGGGGTTCTCTGGAATCCATGAATTCATATTTCTAAGTATGTTCTTATTTTATATGTAGATACCTACCTCATTCTAATTAAAAGCGACAGCCCTACAAGTTTAGGTGATTATCGCTCGCTCGGGGGCCGAGTCAGCCTACTTGTTTTCATTCTACTATGGTAAATGTCAGATCTGACTGAAGTTTTGTCGTGGTTTTGGTTTTGTCTACCTACGCTACGCCTCTCTACAGTTCTTACCATTTATTTGCTCTATGTATATTTCAGTACTTAGGAGCAAGAGTAATGTTGTTTGATCTGTCTTTCTGTTGAATGTTGGTTGATCAAAAATCATAAAAATGGCGGTGGCGCTGTCACCCGATCAAGAATTGGTGAGTTGAATCAGTTCAATTTAGTTTTATGAATAGTGATAAATGACTTTGAATTTACTTTTAAATAACTAAGCGCATTTGCTGAGTTACTTAAACGTAAAAGTCTTGATCAATTTACCTTAGTAAATGGGTCACAATTCCAACTTACGTCGTTTATCATGTCATGTCACCAATGTTTGTTTTGATTCTTCATTCCGTGTATGTTTTTTAAGTAATATCAGTTATTTTGGTTATAAATTTCCACATACATTTAAATTACTGCTGCTAAAGTGGTGTCTGACAAGTTCCCATTTTAATTTATCTCGTTTCGATAATAATAAATAAGTACATATCTGCTTCCGCTGTGTATTACCTACTAACTTTACTTTTGAATTCGGGATGGTATATGGTGGTATCTCTACTGCCTACCTGCAAAATATAGCAGCTGATGTTTTTCTTGATGTAAACAATAGTTTAAATATATTTATTGATATTATGTTGTAGCTTGCTTGTGTATCTCTCTAATGATTGAATAATCCAGGTAGGTACTAATTTTAAAAACTTTAATAATAGATTTAGATGTTAAATGACATGAAAGGTGGAAGAGCACTTCCATCGAAATCTCCAACTACTGAGGAACTGACTATCACATTTCTAATTGTCAGAACACAACTCTACCTACTAATATTGCTGTTAATGTTGCAGACTTATGTAGATTTGGGAACATATGGACAAAATTTGCTTTTTATTTACATAAATAGTCATACTCGTTGTGATAACAAACCCTGCAAACACAGAATTAAGCAGTGTGTATTTTTTTGTGCCAATCTGCGATCAGGCCTAAAACTATGAGCAGATTGGTTAAGGATTTTTAGTGTTAAAAGGCTGCTCCCCAGTGGGAGATCCCCTTCATCTTTCAGAATCGACTCCAAGCCCTGTACATCATGGCGCTTAAGGTGTTTGTGGTGTGTAAAATATGTGTCATTTCAAGATAGGGGATTGCTCATTGTTTGTAGATCTTATTCCATTGGCTACTAGTTAAAATAAATTATAAAGTCTCATAGAATGTTTTGAGATAAAAAAAAAACACAACAACACAACAACACTGTCCCTTGAGAGTTATTCTTGTCAGAAATTTCTCACAAACTTTTGACAGTCCTGATCAGCTGTCATTCCAACATTTACTCCTTTTCTTGCCATATTATCTTTCACACAGTCTTATCTAGCAGACATAATAATTTTATACTATGAATGTTATGTTATGTTATGGTTGCCAATCGGTAGACAGACCTCCAGTTCAGTGGTTGGATGACCTAGTTCAAGTGGATTAGGATGGCGCAGGACTGCATATTTGGCATGCAAGGGATGAGGCATATGTCCTGCTATTTCACGATAATGATAATTAATGTTTCTAACTTTATAAAATAATCCTTGTTTCTTGAAATACTTTGGTAGGTAGTAGTAGTTATTAGCATGAAATAATTTGAAAAAATAGTAGTTCCGTTAAGCCACGTTGGTAGATTATGATAGGCCAAGTCCTCTTGATTTTAGTACTTACCATATCAGGGCCAATGTAGCTTTGTTAGTACAGAGCAAAAGCTAATTAATGTGTATATTTTAAAGATTATGATACTGCTTTAATGCTTTTAATGACTTAAACATTATATTTACTCATTTTTATACAATTCATTAGTTGTTGTATATTTTAATACAATGTCACATCTTTATTGTTGTTATGGAAATATGCATATACTCTTAAAACTTTTTATCAATGATTAGGCCGTACTGATTCCGACTAAGTAAATTATGGCCATTGCAATAAAAAAAATTACATGTCAGGGTTCTATTTTTTATTTTTTTGTCTAGGAAGTAATGTTAATAACTATGAATGTTAAAATCATGGGCATCTTACTCCTCCTTGTTACAAATATAAACCCTTCATAAGTACAGGTACAACGATGATAACAAACCTCATTGAAGATTTAAAGTTTTTCATGTCATCAAATGGCAGACAACGTAAAAAAAAACACTTTATTCTTCACTTCATAAAAATGTAGGAAGACCATACAGTCTAATTAATTTTGGTTACCTAATTAAAAATACAAAATTAAATTTATAAAAACAAAAACCCGTAACTACTATTATTATAGCAATGGCCATTGTTTACTTAGTCGGAATCAGTAGGTCTTGATCACCGATAAAAAGTCTTTGTGTATAATATAGATATTAATTCTAATTTAATTATCAAATATAATGACTACTTATTAACATATCAAATATTTCTGTGCTTGGCAACTACTCCTCTGACATTATTTTTCTTATAAGCAATTTTAACAGTGTTAGCAAATCTAACAGTATAATAAAATAATAATATAATGACTTGCAGCAGTAAATAAAGAATTACCCAGGATTGTTTATTTGATCAGTGTGTGTATATTTAGCTAGTCTCTGACGTGGGCACTCTCGGTTTGTTTACCTCCGCCAAAAGTTATGTGAGGCCGTGGTAGCTGTCCAGCGGGAATACCATGATTGCTTATCCCGTTTCAAAGTTGGTCCAAGTCCAATATTGAGCTGGTTCAAGTCCAACATCAAGCCGGCTCAAAAGTCTTAGTATGGGTAAGAACAAGGACAAAGGTCAGCGAATAATTTCCAGTGTGATGCCACTAAAATAACACCTCAAAAAAGGTGAATTTATTAAACTAAAACAGAGAAAACAGCAACAAAACGAATGGAGCAACGAAACTTATACTTCTATCAGCTATCGTATGTATTATATCTATAAAAATCGTTAAAACCTATAATAATATACCCATCTATGTATAGTATACTAATGCTGATGATGATAGATGATCAAAGAAAAATATTTTCAGATACGAAAGAGTTCACTTCGGTGACGCAGTGGCTACCGCGCCCGCGCTGCGATTGCTAATTTTAAGCAACTTTCATCATAAGGCCGGTCATTAGATGGATGACCAAATATTTATCTCTCTTCCTCCCTGCTTCGGAAGACATGTAAAGCCGTTGATCCCGTCTGCATTAGCAGTCGTTTGATAGTTACCAATCAGCCCTGGGCCCGCGCAGTCTCCCTATCCATCCGTAGGAAAGGCCCGTGCTGTCGTGCACCAGCAGAAGGGACATAAAAATTAGCTGTTGATGATGGTGAAAGAGTTAATAACCTAAGTGCATAGGACGGCAATGCCGCTCCTATATATGTATATATATATATATATGATGGGCTGTGAAGGTTTGTTAGGTAGGTGGTAGAGTTAATTTTAAAATCAGTGTTTGTCCGTAGCTCGCTCGATGAGACGAATTTAAACAGAACAGTACTCATGACCTCTGATCTTAGGTCAATCGAAGAATCAAGTGGCGGCGGAAGTGTTCGTAATAAATCAGCGAAACTAAAGTGAGTGAGGGACCGGGGCGGCCGGATGCGCCGTCAGTCGCTCCGAGTAGCGGAGTGGAGCCCTCGGCCACAATTTAATTTAATTCCCACTTAATAGGATTCGGTGATAAAGTTGTTGAGTTTTTTTTATTGAAATCGACGTTTATATAACATTTTTTAGGTGAGTTTAGTGTCGTTTTGCGTCGCTAACTAACGGAACGGTCCTAAGGAAAAGTGTACACACTCGTTACGATACTATTTTGTGCAAATTTTCCTATCCTTCAAATACAAAGTAACAAAAGGCACAGTAAAATAAACCTTCATTCAGAAATAGAATTGTGCTTGAGACAGGTTTAAATAGGTAGAGTAGGCATTATTTTCTATTCTGTGAATTAGGTAGTTACCGATGTATTGATTTTTAACGATGATGCAGTTACTTATCTGATCTCAAGTAACAATACTAGAACTCAATTATTGAAATGTTGTACCTACTTTAAAATGTGTTATTCTTAACGGATATTGTACTGACCTACGAAAC
Organism: Eudonia mercurella; assembly: GCA_963082485.1. Taxonomy (NCBI): domain Eukaryota; kingdom Metazoa; phylum Arthropoda; class Insecta; order Lepidoptera; family Crambidae; genus Eudonia; species Eudonia mercurella. The sequence goes on along the minus strand of OY720039.1, from coordinate 13,254,839 downwards.
AAGAAAGTTAATTTTAAACATTTCGTCAGAAGTGAATCACTGTTACATTTATTTTTACTCTCTATTTCATGAAGCTACCTATCCTACCTATATTCTAAAAGGTTTTGCATTTTATCGTCAGTGCAATGTGACATTTTACACGGTTGTTGGCGAAATGTGACAAAGTGACCACGCGGCCGTGACCGTTTTGGTTACGGTGTCTGATACAAGTTTAAGAGGTGTGAACTCTTTCATTCTAGTGGCCTATGGCTGACTAGAGTAGCGTGAACTCCCGAGTTCCGCCTGAGAATCTTTTAATTGCGGCAGCTAGAAATGAAACATCTACTAAGCTGTGGAGTTTCTTGCGCCCATTCTTCTCCACAGCTAAAAAATAGACGTCCTGAATGGGAAGCGGAAGTAGGTAAAAAATGTAAGGACGATTCAAAAGCACTTTTCGTAAGTTTATTTGAACTAGTGGTCGGCCAGTGGTCGAAATTCGACCGTAATTTTATTAAGGTGAAGAGTAAGGCAAATGACATGTGAGGTTTTTTTTAGCCAGCGCCATCTGTCATGCGAACGTTGATTGTATTTATCACAGAGTAATATATATCATCATATATTGACCGAAAATGTTGAATGCGTTTTATTGCTATGATAATAATACCCTATTATCATCATCATAATCAGCCAAAAGAAAAAAAAATTAAATCAAAAAAGTTTTTAATGTTTTATGTGAAAAAGAAATTACATATGTACATATAACTATCCTATTATCTATCTATCTATATCTATACTACTGTATATATATATCTATACATTTTTCTGACAAATTTTGGGATAAATATTCGTTTTATGACTTACTGACACTAATTCTACGATTTTTGAAATTTATGTCTGTCTGTCTGTATGTTCTCTTATAACTCAAGAACGGCTTGACCGATCTTGATGAAAATTTGTATGTAGTAAGAACATGCGATTGTGAAATGATAGGTTATAAAATAAAAAAAAACGAGCGAGCCTTACAGTAGTCACTTATGATGACATATCACCTTAGTAATAAGCAATTTTAAGATTATATTCTGAAAAAAACAGGTCAGGTATTATATCATTTTATAACTATAAAATAAATACAGTACCTAAATACTCATTAGAAGACGATTAACATATGAAAATGACCTTTGATAGTCAAATGACACAATATGTCACATATAATAATATTAAGTCATATTCTTATCGATATTAAATTTACAAAATGGCGCTCGCTTGCTCGCTTCCCCGACTTCCTGTTACACTGTTACACATACTTCCGTCCCATTTTACGAAATTACTCGCACAAATTGATATAAGCAAGAAAGCGAGCGGAAAGGTGGCCCTTACACATCAAAAATGAAATTTTATTCACAAGTTTACGCTCAGCGAAGCGGGCGGGTGACCGCTCTTGATGTGTTTGTAGTAAGAACATGAGATTGTGCAAATGATAGGCTATATGATGTTGGTAATTAAACCTAATATGTAATTATTTTTATTAGCATTCATTGATCCATTATTTTCGCACAGCGAAGCGGGCGGGTGACGGCTTGAACTTACATATTATAAATGCGAAAGTTTGTATGTTTAGATGTTTGTAACTTAATCACACCTCAACCGCTGAACGATTTGGATGAAACTTGACACATAGGTACCTACACCATGTTCTGACTAACATATAGAATACTTTTATCCCGAAATTAGGTTCCCGAAGGATGCACGCGAACGGAGTCGCGGGCAAAAGCTAGTAGTATAATAATATCATCATCATCATCATCATCATCAGCCGAAAAAAAAGAAAAATTCAAAAATAAAAAGTTTTTAATGTTTTATTGATAAAAATTACTATCGACGTTTTCAATCTACTTTATATTGACAAAAATAAAATATTAAAATGTAATTCAAATTGCTGGGATTAAAAATTAGCTAGCGCCGAGTTGGCAACGTTACTGATAAACTGATATAAAATGGGTGCAAGATAAATACAGAGCTTAGCATTTCAAATTAGTTATGAATTATAAAAACACAAATGTTGAAAAAAATTCCACGAATGCTAATGTAGAGCTTCAGGATATGGTTAAAAGCATATATTATTTTCGAAGCTTCACATTCTATATTTTAGCCAGGAAACATGTCTAACTAAAGTCACCTCGTATACATGTTTTCTCCTTTCCCTGCGCCTTAAGGCTGCAAGGATTGTATCCTAAGCAACGAAAAATTAAAAAAGATAGAATCTGAGTTTGGATTGGCATTGACAGATGTCGGCCGCATTAAAGACAAACAATACGTGTGTGTCAAATACATATGCGTGTGTTTCAAATACATGGTAGTGTGTGTAATGTTATTTTTGTTGATTTAATGTATTTTTTATGCATAATTAAAAAAATATATTAATATTCGGATAACCTCCTTTATATAAACTATAAGTGTGCGAAATTTCATACACCTCCGTTCGCGTAATTTTCGTATAAACGGGTACAAAGTTTTTGCTTCACGTATTAATATATAGATAAAAAAAAATGACTTTGACTTTGACTTTGAAAAACTGATAAGAAAAAGTCGCTAGGATAACCGGCAATCACCAAAGTAGCTTTTTGAAACAAACGCATAAGGTTAGGAGTAGGGAGTCCAATACCGATAACTCGGATCCCGCGCCTTTTTGCTGGATCGGTTATACGAGATTACACATGTGGGATCTGCGAGATTTCCAGGACATATAGAATTCTAAGAAAAATGGTATTTAATCGTGCCGGTCCCAGTCTAATTTACTGGGGGTATTGCTCACTTGCGAATGGCATAATCTATTTAGTGTATTATTCATCGTTGGAAAGTTTAAATTGAGCATTGTACTTTTTGCTGCATTGCTCAATGAACTGAATCCATAGACCATACGTTTAAGAACGCATGGCTCTCTCCACTCTAGCATTGATTGGCCAATGTTTTCATCAGTTCCAATCAGGGGCCCAAATGTCTACCTAACCTCTCTCGCTATCGTACCTAATCGCTTTTATTTAACAGACGAATATTTTACATTTATATGTATAAGAAGACTTACTTTATTTGTAGTTTAGTTTGCTTAGGTGATTCAAAAATAATTTTGAATCGTATGAAAATAGACAAAACACTGAACAACTATTCCAAGCTTATGTCTACTCAGTTTATTTTTAAGAGGATAAGAGATAAATGTAAAAAAGTTTGTTATTAAAATTTCCTTCAGCCTGACGGTGACGACGCGAGGTAAATAACCGGATCTATCGATAAACATATTTCGAAAGACGCAGTGAGAATATTAAAGTTTGACACGATCTATTTGTTTTCGATCGGGGGCCAAACAATAGGGTCCGCCATGTTAATGAGCCGTGGCTATAAGTTTTGGATCTCTTGATTGACAGTTGCAGTGTACTATTCACGTCGACTGATCGTCCGCTCGATCGTCACTTACGTAGGGTATACTCACGCAAATATTTAATTCGGCAATGAAAACTTATCATTTTGTTTTCACTAAGTGTGCAAATCATTGATTTTTAGTGATGAGTGTTTTCCACTGATTTAATGAATTCAACAATTTTCTAGCTCTAGTCTTGGTTAAAGTGATTTCATCTATTAGGTTGGGGAAAAAGTCTTTTTGCATATAGTATGTATGAACTTGTAATAAAATCTCTTTGGCTATACTAATTGTATCTGGCTGGTTTTGGTATCATTAAAAGTATAAATTTTAAAGAAGATAATTCCATATTCAAATGAGAAATAATAAATTGATCCACAAAAAAATCGTAGGCTAGCACCTAAAATGCTAAGTTAGCATCTAAATAGTAGTTTAGGAGCTAACTTTGTATTTTTAGGTGCTAACTTAGTATTTTTGTGGGTTAGGTTAGGTTAGTTTGGTGATCGATTAAATACAACCCAATTCAAATTAGGAAAATGTGTGATTTTCATTTGTTTTTCTTACTGTCAAGATGAATGAATGAAGAAATTCGATACATTTTAAAATTTTACTACAAAAAAGGTAAAAATGCAACGCAAGCCGCGAAAAAAATTTGCGATGTTTATGGACATAGTGCAGTGTCTGTGAGAGTAACACAAATTTGGTTTAAGCGTTTTCAATCCGGAAAATTTGATGTCAAAGATGCACATCGCTCTGGTCGCCCTATTACGGATAAAATGGATGCCATTTTTGAAAAAGTGGAGCAAGATCGGCATATCAGTAGTTACGACGTAGCCGAAGAACTGGGAATTGACCACAAAACAGTTTTAGTGCATTAAAAAAAAACTGGGTACACAAAAAAGCTCGATATTTGAGTACCTGCCGGGCTCACTGAAAGAAACCCTTATAAACCGTGTACCTACTCATTTGTTTCTTTATTACGACGTAATGAAACCGAATCATTTTTGAAGAAGCTGCTGATAACTCGTAATAAAAAGTGGATCACGTACGACAAGAACGTGCGAAAAAGGTCGTGGTCAAAGGCCGGTCAGGCTTCACAGACTGTGACGAAACCCGGATTAGCTCGCAACAAGGTGATGCTGTGTGTGTGTGGTGGGATTGGAAGGGCATTATTTATTATGAGCTGTTACCACCAGGCAGGACCATCGATTCTGAACTCTACTGCGAACAACTGATGAGATTAAAGCAAGAAGTTGAGAGAAAGCGGCCGGAATTAATCAACAGAAGGGGTGTGGTTTTTCATCATGATAACGCTAGACCTCACACATCTTTAGCCACTCAGCAAAAATTAAGAGAGTTTGGCTGGAAGGTGTTAATGCATATAGTATATGCCGTATAGTCCTGACCTTGCACTTTCAGATTTCTACCTGTTTCGGTCTCTTCAGAATTCTTTAGATAGTGTCACGTTAACATCACGAGAAGACTGCCAAAACCACTTGTCGTGGTATTTTGATCAGAAGCCCCAAAATTTCTATAGCAATGGGATCATGTCCCTACCTACAAGATGGCAAAAAGTTATCGAACAAAATGGCACCTACATACTTTTGTTAAATGTAAATAAACTATATTAAAAAATGTTTTGAATTTTCTTAAAAAATGCGAAGAAACAGTTTCCCCAACCTAATATTTTCAGTATGTACTTTTCATACAGCTGTTATATTTATTGTTTTGTTTGTCGTCAACGCGTTACAGTATTGTGCCAGTTTCGCTGGTTTAAATCCATCAGGTTATCCATATTATTTTCCTATCTTTTTTGGAATTTACATTTTACAGTGCCTTTTTTAATGTTACCATAATTTTAACAAAGGAGACAGATCATTTGGCTGTTTTAAGCCCTTCTATTTCTTGCCTGTAACACTTTTGCTGCCATCCTATTCAATACAAACATAGTTTAGACTGAAATAATTAATTACCTATGCACTGTAAAAAATATTATTTCACTGTCGCACAGTATGTTTTATGACCCAAAAAACGGACATCTTAATTTAATACGCTTATTCGATAGAACAAATCATTTTGAGACTACGAGTACAACTCCCGTGTGCCAAAACTACATAAAATTTGAATAAAAAAAAAAAAGATTTTCAATTTTACTTTTTAAGTAATGAAATATGTTAAAATTTTGTGTTAGGTAATTAATAAAATTTAAAGATGTGGAAAAATCGTTATAAAAACTGAACTATTTATTTACTTTGTGTTTTTAGTTTTTAATTTTTAATTGCTTTATCCTGACTCATTGGGATTCAATATTCACTATAAATAATAAATTACAGCTACACCAATGACTGAAAAAAAAACATGTCCAAATCTCTGTAGATATCAAAGTTCTAAAGCTTTTTCTGATAACTATGGTTTTAGGGTTGTGACTTCATAATTGAAATGAAACAACTTTTACGGACCTACTCGCGTTTATTTTACACATTACTTTTTAATGTTTATCCTGACGTTTCGAACCCTTTGCAGGGTCCGTGGTCACAGGGAGACTGACCGAGGTGTTGGTCGTCACATAATTAGTTAGTAGCTTGTATACCCTCATTTAAATTTAATCAGGTGCGTTCCGTTTTACGCAGAAAGAGCTTGCAGTATCTTTTGGTCTGGCAGTATGGTGTTGGGGCTGTGATTTAATATTTTGTTTGATGGGATCCCAGGCTGGTGGTAGATTCCAACCATCTTTTCTATTGAAATTAAGATGTTTTTTAATTTCAATAGCCTCGCGTTCATCCTAGGAATGAATCGTTGTTCTTTAGCGAGTATTTGTGGTTTATCAAATCTGATGTAATGTTTGGGGCATAGGGCTCGAGGGCATGTTCGCATACTGCAGACTTATTTTCGCGCCTATGCTTGACGTCGGCTATAATATAGCTGACGTCAATGGGCTGCCTTCATAATAATAATTATGAAGGCAACCCATTGCGATGCAATATGCCTTCATTTTGGTTAAGTAAATATCATAAACGTGCGGACGAACGACGGAACAATAAGCGAACACGGCGCGGCGCGGCGCCTGATTGGGACGAACTAAGTGAGAAATCGATCTAATGTTGCTATAACGTGGCGCGTGTGCGTCACGTATCAGCCCTATTGGTCCGTCCGGAGGGGCCCGCCGGCTACATGTAGCTTCATACCTAAATCGCGGAGTGCGCCTGGCCTGGTATGGCGACGTCTCGTTAGTATGCGTTTGTGGCGCCATCTGTTGAGAAGGTGTTTGCTTCGTGTCGATGTGCGGCGTGTGCGGAAGGTGGCGCTACCACAGAAACAAGTTCACTAAATGATGCACAAAAAGTAGGAAACAGTATAAAAATAATAAAATACGTAATATAATGTACCTACGTTCTTGGTATTAAAAACTAACTAGACTCACAAGTGTTTTTTTAAGACTACAATTTGAAAAATTACAACCCACCATGTATGTATTTTAATGCTGCAATACGTAGTCTGTCATGCATATTAAAAGCATATAAAACCGAAACCGAATAGTAGAAATAGTTTATTAAAAATATTTAGGTATATATTTTTATCTGTTTAGTGTCAGCCCTAGTGATTAAATTTTAAAATCACATAACTTCTAGATCCAGCAAGTTTTGGATCTGTTTTTTTAAATAGATATTACTTAATGTCAAAGCAGCATTTTAATTTAGAAATTGAATCCCAACATGTTTAAATAAGTCTGTAAAAAAATAAAATCGAAAATATGTAACATTTCATATATCTTGTTTTCTGGGGCCGCTAAACTTTCAGTGTTTTTTAGTGATACACATAAGTTGGAAGTTTTAAGTAAATACGATGAGACGGTAAAAACTAAGTATAAGTTAGGTTTAAGCGATTTTTATGGTAACTATGGGAAACCATAGAAATAGCACACGGGAGTTTTACTCGTAGTTTTAAAATGATTTGTTCTATCGAATAAGCGTATTAAATAAATTAAGATGTCGGTTTTTGGGTTCAAAAAAAACATACGTCGTCAGAAACATGAAGTAGAAATATGGGCATTGAATATTTTATTTCTAATTACCTACTTGACAGAATGATAGATATACAGTAAGTTAGTGAAATTATTATTTAAATTAGTAGAAATATAATAATGTATTCTTTTCTTCTGTTTGTCTATGATGGTATCAGTTATCAATAACTAGTGTTATCTCATGTCGTAATAATAACGTTACGATGTATGTACACAACACCGGATTCGATTGCTATTCAGCACGTGTGAAGGAGCCGCTTGCTAGGAGCGCGTGCTCGCTCATAATAATACACGGGCCCGCCTGTACAGGAAACACATCCCGGAAGAATTAACCCGCGACTCCCGCCGGCTTATTTGCATCCCAATACATATGCACTCGACACACCCCACCCACTTCTGCTTGGCTTGCAAACGTGTCTACTTGTCACTCACTTGAACGAGCGTAGCGATTAACGGACGACTTATTGTTTCATTGTTTAGCGAAACAAAATTATGGGCAGGCCGTCACAGTGTTAACTCGGACTAAATTGAGGACTCAGTTCGGTCGGCGATTCGCGGTCCCGGCTCCGCTGCTCTAATTGACGACTCGACGAAAGTGTGACGGAATGGTGAAATCAAGTGTTTAAAATAAATTGGGCCGTGCACAATTAATGCCCATTCATTGATGGATAGAGATTTCCTTCTGATGATGGAGATAGCGTTGTTCCGGCGGTTACTTCACATCCTTCGGGTATAGTCTTTGCTTTTATGTTTGTTTAACCATACATCGTGAAAGCTTTTTCTTGGTTACGGCATAATACTGTTCATTTTCAGTTAACATTGTAATAATGGTCCTGTTGGCCTCCAGCACGCCTGTGCTAGGGTTAGTTCGCGGCCAACTTTAATTACATTTAAGTATTTAAAATTTAATAATTTTATGTTGTTATGATATTTGCTCATACAATTATACCAAATAGAAACAACAGTAACAGGAAGATTTACAATATTTAGTAGCATCTTGCAAGTGCTTGTTGGTTTTCCCCTTGTGATAAATAAACAAATTGACAAAGCCAGCTTTGTATTATCCACGCACAGGCTTAGTTAGCAATTACGTTTTAAATAAGAATTATATTTAAAAAAGAAAATTATGAGCCCCGTAATACCATCAACCCCCAATAATACCATCTATAATTTTTGTATAGTTTTAAGTAACAAAAAATGCTTCTATAGGTACTTTTTAACACATTTTGAAAAAAATGTCTGACTTTAAGTGCAGCAATATGAAGATATTGTGTTGCGTATTCTAAAATAAGGCGGTAACATGTAAGGGGAAAGCTGCTTAAGTGGGATTACTGTTATACCTAACCATCAAAGAACTGCATACTTAACGGCTTTAGGATACCTACTCCAAACTGCAAAATATTATGTACATTAACGTCTGATAAATAGAACCAGGGCAATGAGCTTCCGCATTTTAAGCGCCTCTGTTGTCTACTTTCTAGACCACCTGTCAGTGACCCAGAGGTCCAAGGTTCGATTCCCGGGTTGTTTGCACTCCCTTGCAAGCCCTACCACCAACCAAACGTCAATGGAAACCCAACTGTCAAATGAAAATAAAAAATTGCAGAGTACGCGTCCCCAGACGCCGAGCGTTTAAGGTTATATATAGAAAGAGTTCCAACTAAAAATCGTAATTTCGTTTACAATAATAAATTGACAATTCTCGCAGCGATACTTTTCATCCGCAGGCTGTTACGGTGAATATAGACATTCCAGTGGTCCACTGGTTTTGAATAAAACTTTAATAAAACGATATGATTTATTTTTGCATTAACTTTTCGTCTGCTTAGTGCCAAATCCGTTCTACAAACAATCAAAATTCTATTGTGGCTGTATTCACTGCTGACGACAGGTTAATAACAAATTATTTATTTAAATATCCGTTCGAGAGTTTTCAGTGTCAATAGTCACCGGTGACGTGCTCATCCCACGGCCGGCACTCTTAATCGATATTGTAGTACGATAACTGTTGTCACTTGTCACATGTCCAAAAATCGTAACCCAGGCCGTCAATACCTCTTATTATTATTTTTTTTGAGAGAGCTTGCTGATTTCCTTTGGTGGCACTTTTAGCGTCACCGGATATTTCTGAGGAGGCGTAAAAGGGTTTTTTAAGCCGTGTGATCAAAACACCGTCAGAGGTTTTCTAGAGGGACTGGCATCATGCACTAGTGCGTGTCCCACTAGATTCTCCGAGGGGTTCGGATTGGATCGGGATCGAAACAACAAGGCTAGGACTAGGACCTCGGTATTGGTTGATTGAGTCGTGGGGGTGGAAAAAGAGGAGAAGCGCTCAGGCACAAGTCTGTACCCAGGTACACCAGGTATACCAGTATAGAGCGTGTGTGAACCGGGGGGTCGACCGCCTAACTCTTTCGCTTTCGATCGCTTTGAAGGCGAGGCGAGGAGAAGGCGTCATCTTGTCATTTCGAAAGCAATATGAAAGCAATATCGAAAGCTATATGCTATAGCTTTCGATATAATTTGATATTATATTTCGATATTATATTAGGAAACGAGGCGAGGGCCTCGCCTTCAAAGCGATCGAAAGCGAGAGAGTTAGGCGGTTGGGGGGCGGGTCGTTGTAACCTTGTTCTACGAGTACGGTATCTTGTTCCTATGCGAGTGTGCATGTTTAGTGTATCATCTGAATGTGTAGTGGCATTTGAGGATCGGCCGGGGTCAACATCTACTTATTTTCAAATGTACGTGTTCCTAATTGCAGGCGACAAAGGCGTTTTTGGACGCGCTGAGCGAGTCCGGCGCGACGTGCGTGTCGCGTGCGACCGCCATCAAGTTCCTGTTCGCGCGCAAGTTCGATGTGACGCGCGCGCACGCGCTCTGGCGGCAGCATGAGGCGACGCGTCGCCGCGAGGGGCTCAACAAGTTCGAACCCTTCGAAGACCCACTGAAGTCTGAACTGGAAACTGGAAAATTTACTATATTGGTGAGTCAGTCAACATTTTTTTTCCTGTTATGTTATGTCTTGTACAGACGCCTGCACATCAACCTATCCAAATCTGTCAAATTTCTTCAATACATTTTCAACCATAAATCTTATACATAAAGTTCAAAGTCTATTGAGGAAATTTCACAGTCTGTGGTAGGTTGATGTTCAGGCGTCTGTACGATACTTGTACCATATGTCCTGTTACGTGGTTGCGTCATGTTTGTGAGCAAGTTCCCGTCCCAAGGAGTTTATTGTGCAACCTAAGGTAGACTAAAAATAAATGTTTTTAATTTAATTTTCTTATTCCACGAGGTAATTTTGGCTCGCTTTATTTATTTATGACACAATAACAACTCATATACCAAGTATAATACATAATGTAAGTTTGGAGCCGATGACGATTGTGCACAGAATTCAAATAAAATATTTTTTTATTTTTTTATAATATAAGTATGTGCTCAAACTCAAATAACAAACTCCTAAAAAATTACACAAAATTATACAAAAATAAAAGATAAGATAAGATAAATTTTTGTTGCCATAAAATTGTGTAAAATACATAGCAGGTGTTGAGCATAATAATGGGAACAAACAACTTACCCTAGTCGGGCATGCAATTTTTAGTAGGTAGATACATGATACATAGAAACTGCTGCTATGCTGTTTTTGTACCGAAATATTCAGTCAGACTGTAGAACGCCTGATCTATAAGCCATCTTTTTAATTAAATTTTAAAACAACTTAAATTTACTGAGGTTTTTTGATCTGTGGTCAGATGATTGAATAAAACTTGTTTTAGGAAAAAAAGAACTTTTTTTCAAAATTCAAAATTCAAAATTCAAAATCATTTATTCAGTTTAGGCTACAAATAGCTCTTATGAATGTCATTATGCCATCGGTTCGTAAGTTTACTCTGGGCGGGAGAACTTGTACTGAGAAGAACCGGCAAGAAACTCAGCAAGTGTCAAGCTCTTTTCTCCCTTACAGCGTCAAAAATATTGGAAAATGCCCTATCATAAAAGGACACTTTCCATCACAAACAAACACAAAAAAAGGACAATCACAACACCCAAAAATACAAAAAAAATATAAATAAATAAAAAATAATAATATGTAAGTTTTGCAAAAATTACATCAGGTACCTACCAACAAGCACATCATTCACATTCACATAGGTAATATGTGAATGATAATATGTTATATCATAATGAGGAAACCAAACCAACTAAACAATACTTCACAACACTACAAATCAATGCATTGAACAACAATAACACGATGCTGCTTAGATCTCTGAATGTATATTTAATAATATAGTGAAGTTTTAAAAATAGTGTTATTGTTCTAAAATCTATATACCGGTTTAAATAGGTTTTAATTCTGAATGGGGCTAGTTGTATGTGATCAATATAGTACAATTGTTGTATATTCTGCAGCCGACGCGAGATGCCACCGGCGCAGCGATCGCGGTGTTTACGGCCAACAAGCACTTCCCGACGCTCACCTCTCATCAGACGACGCTACAGGTACATATTTTTATTGATCTTCTATCCATTGCCGTCTACCGACAAATTTAAGGGCGTCCGCTGCGTTAAGCGGGAGCAAGGCGCGGGCGCCCGCGCTTGGCGTGCTGTTTCATGTGAATTCATACATAGAGCAACGCTGCGTGAGGCGGGTTGCCCTACGCACGCGGCCCGTATGACGGAGCAGGCTTGTCTGTTCGCGCGACGGAACAAGGACAAGCATTTTGACACATGACAGCTTCAAAACCATTATATTTGTCCGCCACTGAGCACGGCACGGCTCCCCGCGACGACGGGTGTCCGCCCGCGCCCTGCTCCCACGTTAAACTCTTTGCTTGTGCGTAAGTACTGAACCTTATTTTGAAAGAAAGAAAAGAAAAGAAGCAAATGGACGTACTACAAGAGAGTAAAAATAAAGAAAATGATGTGGGGAAAACAAATGGGGCCCTGTCTCAGCATAAGATTCTGTGTCATTCGTGGACATTGTGATTATGTTGATGTATTTGTCACTAGCAAATCAAAATTGAAGAATTAAGTTTGTTTTCGCCCAATTCTGTTTCTTTTTTTGTTTATATCAAAATTTACTGCAACCTAATTTGTCATCGCCCTTCTTCGATCGACCAAACTTTATGTTAGCGTACATACTTGTGGTGTGTTTACGACACTGTCTAATATTCTCGTCCTTGTTTTATCTCCATGCAGATTGCCCAAGGTTTTGGTATAATTTATCATTATACAATACACGAAGCTCGCGCTTGTAAAACTTCATACATGCATAATATCAATGTCGGCCTACAACGCTGTACTGTCTCGTGTCATGATATATTAATCTTGTCCACGCAACGTTACGTGCTCCCTTTAGGGTTGACAATTTGCATTTATTAAGCTTTGATCAGACAATGCTGGACGGAAAACCGTGTCACCCCTATAGTCAAACGCGCCTCAAATATGCGGTGTCATTGTTGACTATTTTAAAATTTTTCGTAAAAATGATTACATTGTTTTTTACCGTCCCGATTTTGTAGTTAGTTTTTATTACGCACATTTAGTTGTTGGCCTGATATCGGTAATGTATAAACTCTTATGGGACGGCTAGTTCCACTCACGAAAACACTATACTATTATTTAAAATCCATGAGGTTTGTCGCTAGTCGCTAATCGCTAGTAGTTAGTCGTCACACGCTTGTCGAGCTAGTAACGTGTTAGATGCGTATGTGAGTTCCGTAAAGTCTAGACAGGTGACGGTCAGACTGAAGCCCTGCAGGCTGACACGTCCGGTTCCGGGCTCAGCGCTACGTGCATCGATCTGCACTCTGATTTGCAACACTCATTGAGTTACTTATTACACTGAACGTAAACGAAATGTTTGACGTAAACACAAACTAAAGGCATACGTTTTTGAGATGCCCGATGTTTCAGCGTTGTACCAGCCTTATATATAGCCATTTATAATGGAACATGAATGTTTACAAGCGCGTAATGATATCATGAGGAGGGAGGAGCTAGATGGTGCAGTGGTTAACGCGCCCGGTCAGCAAGTGCTGAGGTTAAGCAACTTTCGCAATGCCCGGTCATTGGATGGGTGACCAAAAATGTATCATCTCGAGCTCCTCCGTGCTTCGGAAGGCACGTAAAGCCGTTGGTCCCGGCTGCAATAGCAGTCGTTAACAACCACCAATCCGCCCGCGTGGTGGTTTATGGCCCGTTCTCCCTATCCATCCATAGGGAAGGCTCGTGCCCCAGTAGTGGGGACATAAAATGAGCTGATGATGATGATGATGATGAATGATATCATGTAAAATCGAATAAAAATGAATGAAGAATGTTTCTAAACAAAGTAGTGTCTTGACTAAAGATTAATTTAATTTATAAAAAGCTACTTTTAGCATAGGCTGTAAATGGTTATTTTTTAATGTTTGTAATATGTTTATTAGGTGCAGTTTTTCCAAATTACTAAATAAATGGTAGGTATACTATCCATAGCAAAGTTTGCTTGCCAGCCCTCTTTAAATTACCATATTATTATTAAACGCTGTATAGATGGACATCCGCATAAATTCAATAACATAATGGAAGCTCAATAAATGTTCTCAACCCTTTCACCACATGACTTGCTTTTATATCTGTTGCCGTGCCCCTAGCGCGCGGCTCATAAAACATTTATGGCTTTTAATTACGATAAGGTCTGTGAATAAAACTTTTAATGATTATTTTATGTAATATAAGAAAAAGACAGATGGCGCCACCCATCTCGTAAACATTGAGCTCCGTATTTAATTTCACATAAATATAGTAAAACTGTTTATTTCAAAGTAAATTAGCGTTCAGAAGATAGTTCTACTAATAAATCACTAGCAATATCGTTATCATCGCAGAAGTCTATCGGATAACACTTGTCAAGACGAAAAAGTGTTCGATTCATAAAGTGGATAATATCAATAATCCCAGTGACAGTGAACCAGTGCATTAGTGAAAGTGGTTTAATCAATAGTTATCATCCCTAAACCTTCAATATCTTATATAATTTTCTACAATAAGGTCGAAAATAAAGCAATTACTGAAGTGATTCAACGGTTGCAAACACGTTGTCGGTAAAGTAGTTCAGTTGATCAATATAAATCCTTCACCGGCGGCACTCGGCTCGACTCGCTACGGCAAACGTCGCGTCGGCAAAGCAGTACGATAAATGATCACTTGAGAATCCTAAATGTAGCACTAATTCGTCAGTGACATTAAGTGTCTGCTAGCCTCGCCGGTCGGGGAGCGACTTGTGCCGCTACATTGCTGCGAGTCAGTGGATCAAACCTCAGCCGAACATATATCTTTTTTTTAATGAAATATAATTTTGATGTATTAGCTGCAGCCGATAGCCGAGGCAACAAGTTGATTTACGGCTAGGATTATGAATTCAATGAAATGTTCTGGTTGTCCTAATCAACTTAAAGGAATTAATTTTCTTCACTGCTGTCGATGCACAGATAAATACCACTATACGTGTATGAATTACAGTAAGGACGATTTTACTGGGTTTACTAAAGTTTTTAAGGATAACTGGGTGTGTCCTACTTGTCGTTGTAAAGAGCCCAAACGAGGCGACAATACTAACACGCCGGTGCGCTCGTCGGCTCCCTCTTCCACACTTAACAATGAAAACGAGCCCGTCGCTGCTTCTCACTACGACAACGTTACACTACGCACCAAACCCCGCAGCAGTGGCTCGAACCATAATTGTAACTGTATCTCGGCAGAGAGCATACGTGGTATAATCAGAGAGGAATTGAGTGGCCTATTCAATGCACGAATAAATGACATTCAGTCTAAGGTCACTACCCTGAGCGATTCCCTGTCTCTTTTTAGTGTTGAGTTCGACAGGATCAGATTAGAAAACGATCTGCAAAAAACTGTGATAGAGGGTTTAAGAAAGGACAACATTGAACTCCGTGCCTGTACTCAAGACCTAACTGGCCGCCTGCATCAGATGGAACTACTCTCACGCACAAATAACGTCGAGATACAGTGCGTGCCGGAGCACAAGAGCGAGAACCTCTATAACACTGTGCAGCAGCTGGCCAAAGCAGTTCGTTGCCCTCTGACAGAGTCTGACATTCAGTACTGCACTCGCATTGCAAAACTAGATAACAAAAGTCCTAGACCTCGCTCTATACTGGTAAAATTCAGCAGCCGGCGCCTACGCGACACGTACCTTGCTTCAGTCGCTAAGCACAACAAGCACAACCCTGCAGATAAACTGAATACCGCCCACCTAGGAATTGGAGGCACCAAAAAGACACCGGTGTACGTCGCCGAGCATTCTACTCCAGAAGTGAAGGCTTTGCATGCCGCCACTCGCCGTAAAGCCAAAGAACTCAACTACAAGTTTGTGTGGGTGCGTGACGGCAAAGTCTTTGTCAGGAAGACTGAGACCTCGAGTTACACCCTCATTAAAAACACGGCGGCTCTGAACAATTTAACAGAGACTCGTATTTTTTAGCTTAGCAACTTAATGGTTTTTTAATTGTTTTTTAGCCTTTATTCTGTGATCCATTTTAATTGAACTTTTAATTTTGTTATTATATTATTTTTATGATTTAAATTATTTTTATTTTTATAGGTCAATTATTAAATTTTTCACAATTAATTTTGATTCTGGTGAGTATCTATCAGACTAAAATTTGTTGGTGTTTTTGTATGATAAATTTTTATTGAACAGATTTTGAACTTATAATTTTGTTCTCATTGTAATCAAATTATTGTTTAATTTATTTGTATATAATATTTTTATTTTTTGGTCATTTATACAATAATTAATCTTGTTTTACTGTAATATTATTTTTCACAATTAACTTTATTTTTTAATGATTTAATTTAATTTTTTATTAATTAGATTTTAGGATTGATATTTGTTTAAGTGTTATTTATGATAATTTTTTATTATCAAAATGTTAGAGGATTAAGAACCAAGACTATTGATTTTTTTAATAACATAGTCTGCAGTAATCATGATATCGTTGTACTGACCGAAACATGGCTTAATAGCAGCGTCTTTGACACGGAGCTTTTCGATAGTCGCTATGTGGTGTATAGGAGAGATAGAGAGACAAGTGGGTTTCACTCCAAGAAGAATGGTGGGGGCGTGCTTATAGCTGTCTCCAGGCACCTTCATTCGAGACGCTTGCAGAATTACGAGTCTGACTGCGAGGATCTTTGGGTAGGTGTTCAGGTTCGGTCTAACGACGGTAAAGTTGATGAACTTTACATTTGTGCTGTTTATCTTCCGCCACCTATACAAAAACATGTACTCGATGAGTTCATTAATAATACAAGTATTACTGTTGAACGTAACAAAATCGCCAACGTGACCTTACTGGGAGATTTCAACCTTAGCTCGATAACCTGGAGGTTCTTAAACGAAATAATCCCATTACACGGAGAGACGAACAACAGTCTGTACTCCACTATGCTTCTTGATTTTGTTGCTATGCATGACCTGAAACAGTACAATTTTATCCCGAACAATAAGGGAAATCAGTTGGACTTGTTGTTGAGTAATACAAAAATATCTGATGTATCGTCCAATGTTTCTCCTTTATCAGTGATCGACCCTATTCATCCGCCTATGCAATTTTCTATATCCTTTGGATCCAGCGCATTTCTTCCTGTTTATAGCGGTGCTCGCTTATGTTTTCATAGGGCCGACTATGAGGGAATCACCAGCGACCTTTCTAGTGTCTGCTGGGACACTGAGTTCGCCAACTGCATAACTGCTAACGATATGATCACTGTTTTTTATAGCTTTATACGTAAAGCCATAATAAGGCATGTGCCGTACTCTAGACCGCGCTCAAAAAGGTACCCTGCGTGGTTTTCCAATGCGCTTATTAGACTCTTGCGTGAAAAGCATAAATATCACCATAAATTGCGCAAATTTAGCCAGAACCCCCGTGACAAACTTTCTTTCGAGTATGCCAAGGAAGGTTCTCAAAAATTAATGTCACAATGTTACAAGATCTTCATTACGCGTCTCGAATGCAGCTTGCGCTCTAATCCCAAACTGTTTTGGTCATTTATCAAAAGCAAAAGGAAGGGACATGGTCACTATCCAGCACATATGATGTTAGGCGACGAATCGGCAGATAATGGCAGCGGGATTTGTAACCTTTTTGCAAAAAATTTCGCTTCGGCTTACACTTCTGGCTTCGCTCGTACTAAGCCATCTGATTCCGCTAAAGTAATCAATCTTACAAGCGACTACTTGACTCTTATTAAATTTCGGGATAGTCAGGTGTTAAGGGTGTTAAAAAGACTTGACCGCAATAAGGGTGCCGGTGCTGATGGTATCCCGTCAGTGTTTGTATCCAGGTGTGCCTCAGTCTTAGCAGTTCCTTTGCGTCTCATTTTCAATCACTCCCTAGCCACCGGTTCATTTCCAGACGCCTGGAAGGAGTCTTTGGTTGTCCCGCTCCACAAGGCTGGGGATGCGAACCTTATCAAAAATTACAGGCCCATATCCATACTGCCAACATTTGCTAAAGTTTTTGAGAAGTTGCTGCATCCTATTCTGTCTTGGCACTTTGGGAGCATTATTTCTACCAGGCAACATGGTTTCATGAAGCGTAGGTCAACTTCCACAAACCTGGTTTCTTTCGTTGATGAAGTTTCTTCAACCCTCGACAGGCGTTCTTCGGTTGGTGCGATCTATACCGACTTCAGTAAGGCCTTTGATAGAGTTAACCATACGTTACTCGTTACTTGTTCGTAAGCTTGCCTTGCACGGTATCGCCGAACCTTTGCTGAGTTGGTGTAGTTCGTACTTGCTTTGTAGGGAGTCGAGAGTCGTGGTGAACGGTTATACTTCTGAGCCGTTCCCTGCTCATTCCGGTGTCCCCCAGGGCTCACATCTTGGCCCAATGTTCTTTAACATTTTTATCAATGATATTGGCAATTGTTTCCGCAACTCCCAACACTATCTTTTCGCCGATGATCTTAAACTATTCCGTTCGATCGACGACAGACTCGATGTTGCACTGCTTCAAGACGACCTTGACAGACTTGATATTTGGTGCGACGACAATGACATGATTTTAAATGTTTCTAAGTGTTATTCTATTTTATTTACGCGTAAGAAAAAAATTGACGTTCCACTTTACACAATTAGAGGTAAAACCCTACAAAGTGTTAACAAGGTGCGCGATCTGGGAATCACTCTTGACAGCAAACTTTGCCTGAATACTCACGTTGATAACATTGTCACCAAGGGATTCAAGAGCCTTGGTTTTATTTTGCGCAACTGTAAAGACTTTCAGTCTCCAAATACTAAAATTCTACTATACAATTCACTTGTGCGTAGTGGCTTGGAGTACGGTTGTGTAGCATGGAGCCCTTTCTATGATGTCCACAAAAAAAGGATAGAAAGTGTCCAAAGGCGCTTCCTGTGGCACCTTACGTATTCCTGCCATTTGGGTAAGGTGTTGCTGAGCTACGATGACAGGCTGCTTTACTTCAAAATGTTATCCTTGTCGGATCGTAGACGAATGCATGACACCACATTCTTTCACAAACTAGTGAACGGTGTCCTTGATGCTCCCGATTTGTTGGCTTTGGTTTCCTTATGCGCACCGTCCAGGTTACCAAGAGCATCTAGGTTCAACTTATTTAAACAGGAGGGTTCTAAGTCATGTCTGGGATACCACGCACCTATGTCTAGACTTGTCAGGCAATACAACGCTCTCTCTAAAGCAGAAACTATCGATATTTTCGCTGATAATGCTATGAAGACTAAAAGTTATTTTAGTTGCAATAAATTATATGGAAAATCTATAAATTCTATTAAATCTGAATCCAATTGAAAATTACGATTTTAATTTTATTTTGTAATAATTTAATTTAATTTATTCTTATTTTTATTAGTCATTTAATTTTGTTTTGTAAACAGTCATTCAAGTATCAATTTAATTTAATTTAGTAATTTTGTCTGATATTTGTGTTATACCTATTAGTTTACTCGCTCATTTTTATTGCATGTAGTCCTCACCTGTAATTGCAGTGACATTTGGATTGTGTTATTATATGTGCATTTTTGTTATGTAAATTGTATTGGTGTTCACTGTGTTGGTGTCCGATTAAATAAATAAATAAATAAATAAATAAATATCTATCCTGATATTAACTATCTCTGAATATAATGCAACGTTGTGACTAGTGAATGAAAATCTAAATTGTACACTCAACTTTAAAATAATCTGAGCGTTCAAACCTACCAAAAATATCTGAACGTTTTACAAAAATCACTCTTAGCCCAATACGTGAAAGATGTACTTTCATTCGATGTCATTTGTTCTCAAACAACAAATAAAAATGAATTTCTACGTCTTGAGATAAGGTTGATTTTTGTCAAATGTTCAAATATTTTTGGTATGTTTGAACGCTCAGATAATTTTGAAGCTTGCTACAAGCAATGGTTGTAACAAAGGTTTAAAAATTGTACAAAGGTATTTGTCGTGTAAACATGACTCGGGTGAAATTGTACAGATATTCTTTATATTCATTACATGATTATGCTGAAGTGGGCACCCCCGCTGCTCCCCTGTAATTCAAACAAAATGCTGCAAACAGTAGAATACAAATAGCTGTTTCGTCAATAAACACTGGTCATGGACGCGCGGTATATAAAACGGTATTGTTAACACTCCCGTTTCCATCTAAACGTGTTTTCAATCTGAACTCTCTTCATAAAAGCATTTCCTTATAATAGTGAGAATTGTCTGGATTTATTAAAAAAGTTTATGCTATCCTAAAGCTTTTGCTAGCTTTTAAAACCAATAACTGTATGGTAATATTGGCTAACACCTTACCTGGCTAAAATGTCTACACACCATAAACCATTATTTTGAAGATATAATGTTAGTTAGCGAATGCTGTCTTGAAGAACAACAGCCAGCCGTGTCAGCAGTTTACCGTGCTTTCTGGAGAATAATCATTGCAATAGTTGCTAACAAAAAAAAAGATCACTTTTTAAGGTTATGACGATATATTAGCTAGTAATAAAAAATCAATTTTGTTTCCATGTTATAAGTGCGAACGTCAATAAAAAAATTAACATGCTTCATTGAACACAAGTGTTTTTTTGGTTTGGGTCTCGCAAACTAAAACAAATGTATGAAACCAATTTTAAAATCTTAATAATCTGAAGAGAACCTGGTTATCACACTAATATTATAAATGCGAAAGTTTGAGTGTATGTGTGTATATTTGTTCCTTCTTCACGCTGCAACGGATGGATGGATTTGGATTAAATTCGGCATACAGATAGTTTATAACCTGGATCAACACATAGGACTTTATCCCGATATTCCCACGGGAACGGGAACCACGCGGGTGAAACTGCGGGCGGCCGCTAGTTATAATATAATATTTTAAGATTCTGTTAATTTCTAAGCGCTCTCAATGGTCGCGGGCGCTACGTATTTTTGACCTTATGACAGCGCCAGTAAGGATCCACTTTTGAATGTGCCACGAACCGAGGTGTCGTCTTAAGTTTATTTTTAATTAAAATACTGTTCCGTCTCCCAGGGCGTGGTGTACCAGCTGGACGTGGCGCTGCAGTCGCTGGAGACGCAGCGCGCCGGCCTCGTGTTCATATACGACATGACCGACTCCAAGTACACCAACTTCGACTATGAGCTGTCGCAGAAGATACTCACCCTGCTGAAGGTCAGTGCCCCAAATGTAGTATAAACTGTAACAATCTTGAAATGAAAAACTTTATATTGGTCTCGAATGGACGTGCACGTCACGGTCTCATTGTGTAGTACCCGTATAAAGTGATTTATTTGTATTGACTCTCTGAGCTCAATAGAAATAAAAGAAGACAATCTACTTAAGCTCCTAAAACAAATTGACACCAACAAAACCGCTGGCCCTGACAGCATATCTCCTTTATTCATAATTAATTGTGCAAGCAGCCTTGTATCCCCTCTGGCATACCTTTTTAGACTGTCATTAGAGTCTGGATGTGTGCCTCCTATCTGGAAATCTGCTCTAGTAACACCTGTTCATAAAAAAGGTCCTAAAAATCTTATTGAAAATTACAGACCAATTTCTAAACTGTGTATCTTCGCAAAAATACTTGAAAAAATTGTGTATCAGCAAGTATTCACCAGCATAAAACAGACTTTAACTGAATCTCAGCATGGGTTTCTCAATGGTAGATCCACAACGACTAACTTGCTCTTGTGTCACAATTTTATTACTGAGCATATGGCCTCACAGACACAAGTGGATGTCGTGTATACCGATTACAGTAAATGTTTCGATAGAATTGACCACAACATACTGCTGCATAAACTTCAACTGGTCGGTATACATGGCAGCCTCTTTAGATGGTTCAGTTCGTACGTCAGTAATCGCTGTCAAACAGTGGTGTTGAACGGTTACACGTCATCCACCTTATTTATACCCTCTGGCGTGCCACAAGGCTCGCTCTTGGGTCCGTTATTGTTTACGATATTTGTAAATGACATAGACTCTTGTTTCCTGTTTAGCAAAATACTACTGTATGCTGATGATATGAAAATACTTTGTCCTATTGAAACGGAATCCGATTGCTTAAAACTGCAAAATGATTTGAATGCCTTTGTAAATTATTGCTCAACTAACGGTCTCAATCTCAACACTTCTAAATGCTATGTCTGTACTTTTTCTAGAAAGTCACAACTCATAACCCACGATTACTCATTAGACAATAAAATAATTTCTAGAGTAGACTTTATGAAAGATCTAGGGGTAGTATTTGATTCTAAGCTTCTATTCGACATTCATATGGACCACATTGTAGCTAAAGCTAGCAAGGCTTTAGGGTTTGTTATACGGATGTCAGCCGAGTTTTCTGATATAAAAACAATTAAAATGTTGTACTGCGCTTTCGTGCGCAGCCACTTGGAGTATGCCTCGCAAGTGTGGAATCCCAACTACAAAACATACATAGCTCGGCTCGAGTCCATACAAAAACGATTTCTACGCCATCTGCAATTTAAATGCCGTATGTATATTCAGGACTACACACTACGTTGCAAACATTTCCATTTCTTGCCATTACACTTGCGAAGAGATATGTCCGATATTGCATTACTTCTGAAAATATTTCAAGGTAATGTTGACTCCTCTGAATTACTAAGCCTCATTACTATTAATGCTCCTAAAAAAGTAACGCGCCACACTAATATACTGCATGTACCGCTTTCTCGAACTAATTATCGTAGCAACTCCTTTGCTATCAGAGTGTCAAAACTGTATAATAGTGTTGATAAGGATATGAACATAGACTTATTTAACTCATCCCTGAACCAGTTTAAAAACAAATTTAATAATAACTTCTTTATGTAAAAAAAAAAGTCTTACCAACATTTTCCGCTTTGCATCGAAAATCGAAGAGATTATATAATCTGTATTAATATGTATTAAGCTATAAGTGGAAACTTGTAATTGGCTATATTTAATTTATAAACACTTTTAATTTTTGTATTAGCTGTAAGTTTTCCAAAAAAAATAAAAATAAAAATAAAATAAAATAAACACCAACTTCGACTATGAGCTGTCGCAGAAGATACTCACCCTGCTGAAGGTCAGTGCCCCAAATGTAGTATAAACTGTAACAATCTTGAAATGAAAAACTTTATATTGGTCTCGAATGGACGTGCACGTCACGGTCTCATTGTGTAGTACCCGTATAAAGTGATTTATTTGTATTGACGTAAACTTTAGACAACATTATACAGAAACTTTGGCCATAGGATCTATTAGATTTGAATTTTTCGCGCGGGTATTGCAAGCGTGGAAAAGTTTATTTTAACCTGTGTGTGTATGTGCTCGCGTGCGTGCGTGCGATCGTACGTGCGTGCGTGTCAAGTCAGTTATAAAAAACAAAATTCGTTTAGTATTAGCACATGAGTACCCGAACAGAGTTCAACCTTCCTTAGAGCGCGCTGCGACTGTACACTACTACCATAGCACGGTTATGTGTGCGTGACCTCTCACTGACGACGGGTTCACGTACGCGCCGCGAGAGGACGAACCGGTTTACACCGGCACAGCCAGGGGACGATCTCTGTGAGTGTCACACGCGTTGTTTCGTGTTGTGAACTGTCTGAATTTTTTGAGGTTTTGTTGTGTTTGATTTAAATTAGAATGGTTTACTGTAAAATATGGTTAATTTACTAACTGTACAGTGTGTATGAACAATGCTAGAAATATTAAAATATTGCCTATTTCACGTAGTTTCGCGAACATTTCGATCTTAAAGCAAACATTATAAATATTGGCACTGAAATTTTAGAACGTGTATAATGAATGACTGTACATTTGATCTGCCATTTGAGTGTTTTCCAATTCAGTACCTATTTAACAAAAAACTTTATGTCAGATTAAAATTTATGTAAATCTGAAAAATAAAAAATATTAAGAAAATTAAGTTATTGAAAAACAAAAACAATAAAAAGAAAATATTTACAGTAAGTCTATACAAATATTATAAAGAGGAAACCTTACAAGAGGAACATAGAGTGGTGGTTTAAGCATCGATGTAGAGTGATCAATATTGAGCCAGTCAATCATATCTTGTTTACGACTATTTGAGTTAGGAGCGGGCTTTCCTAACGAATTGTTTTAAGATGCATTGTCTACCACCACAACGCTATTGGGCTTTAAATTTGGAATCAATTGCGTTTTTCACCATTTCGTGTAGTTTTCTGCGTTCATATTATTATGGTAATCACCACTTTTTTGATTTGCTTTGAACATCAGTAGTGCATTTGGTATAAAACCGTCCTTTTCGCCGGCATGGATTATTATTAAACGATTTCCTGTAGAAATAGGTTTCTTCAAACCAGAAGTGCTGCCATCTGAATAAGATTTTAATGAAGTTGACACTTGACATATCTTTATCGTTCACGTCTTTAAAATAATTATTAAAATTGCACAAAATTTCTTTCACTTGGCTATTTAAAGGCTTACGTATTCTTAGTTTACTTGTGTTGGCAGCTATTTAATTAATAAATTGAACACAAAAATAAAATATTAAGAATTAAACACGTCACGCTTCTAGCAGTACAAGAAATTAAATGCGGAAGGTGCGCGGCAGTGTTGCGTCGCGCGAGGGACGCACCGCGCTTCAGGCCGGTTGCCAAAAAGCAGTATAAACCGGTTTAAGCTCAGCATGGGACGCGTCGCGCTTTAGGCCGATGTCACACCTATACTATCTATGTACACTCACAAAAATGCAAAGCTCAGCTTAGGCCTCGCGGACTGTACTGCCTTATTGCGCTGCGAAACAGCCTGCGCTGCGGTACCGTAAGTGTCATGTTCTGCGAATCTTGTTTCGCAAGCTGTAGATAGATAAACAGATAAGAACTTTATTGGTCACACACAGATAAAAAAATAAACAGTTACACATAATCTTAAAGCTAGTAATAGGCAAAGGTTGTCTTATCGCTGTAAGTATGCTGTATTATAAAATGAAATCAATGCAACCAGATTTCGAAGAAATTATAATTTTAGATCGTGCTATGTATGACGTCGTCGTTACGCCTCCGCTAAGTTTATGCGCAGGTTTTGCAATTTTCCAAGTATACTCCTATGATTGGTTATGCTGTGTTGTAATTGGAATTGTAGCTGACAAATCAACACGTAAGTACTATGACAAAGAATATCGTATCTGATGTAGTTTTATTGTTGGTTTTTGGTACAGCATTACATTGAGTCGCATAATATTAATAAAGTTAATATTTTGATTTCGAAATCGTTAAATAGTTCATGCGTGAAAGCGTATCAAACAAACCAACTCACTTTTATTAAAATAATATGTATCCTATATCTTTGTTTATACTCTTGAGAATATGTGTACAAAATTTCATGATGATCAGTTGAATAGTTTTTATAATATTAGTTAGGATTATAATAATATACAAATTATGTTATATGAAATTGACTCGTGTTCAACTCACACTTTACCAAAACATTTGTTATATCTGTATGTATCTCTCTCTCTCTCTCTCGCTCTCTCAATTTTTAAAACAGGATAGGAACTCTAAATAAATGGCGTTCAACATACTGTTTTCATTTTTTGTGTCATTAGGAGCTGAATACGATTCGATGGCAAACTTTTGAACTTGTCCTGAGAAGAACGCGGAAGTCCCGAAACTTGTTATACTTCGAATGATTTCAAAATTGTTCTTGAAACCTTACTTGTCTATCTATGTTTGGGTCTTGTTTAAGAAGCACTTTTTATTTCTGATCGCATTGTAACAAAATAAAGTAAAATTCAAGCGGAGGTTTTTATTATTCTATTTTGTTTTACGGCAGCAGAAACGATAGCACTATACAAATAATGTACATCAAAAATAACTTAAACCACAACAACTAAGTATATGCAAATATTGTAGGTATGTGTTAAGAAATCAAAATTGTAAAAGTGAATAACCAGCTACTGGCTAATTAATCACGTAAGCTCATGCACTATATAGCCTTATCATCATCACCATCATCATCATCATCGTCATCGTCATCATCTGATAGCAGATAGATAGTAGGCTGATGCCTATACTAGTCCACTTCTATATAAGCCTCTCCAAGTTCACGCCACGGAGCACGAGCTACGGCTACTCTCATCCAGCTCTTGCCAGCCACTTGCAAAGATCGTCGCTCCACCTAGTCTATGGGCGTCCTTCACTACGTCTGCCGATATCATTAAGCCTACAAACTTTTAATCTGTTAGTTTGATCCTTACTGTCGAGCAGTTTAGTGAGTTAGACTCACTGGGGGGAGACCCCCCCCCCCTTACTCCCCCCACACCTCTCGGGTTCTAGCAACAAACAAGGTTGGTTCCTTATAGATGTAGACATCCGGCCGATAGTATTTTTAGGGTTTGTAGTCAACAAGGAACCCTTATAGTTTCGCCATGTCTGTCTGTCTGTCCGTCCCCAGCCTAGCTCATAGACTCTTAATACTAGAAAGCTCTAATTTGGCATGGATATACATACGAGGGCTGCCTTTTAAGTTGTGACGTTTGCAAACCTCCCGCGATTATTAAACAAATCTTAAAAAACTTAAAAAAATAATATTCTAAACTAAATTATACTGCTTAACACCTACTAACTATCATCAATCAGTCTAATAAAGTAATCTCTTTCAGTAATAGTCTTATTTCTTATGGAATTTTACGAAACAGTTTCTTTTTGGTGTTATGCACAAAGGTAAGTTGCAGTAAATGCAAGTTACAGTGGTCTTTTTACTGCATCCAGAGTTTCTGCATCTGTTCTGCTTGGTACCCATGTCGGGCAAGTGATCTGCTGCATAAAAACGTTTTGCATCGGGCGGCAGAGGTACTGAACCTGGCCTTCCTCGTTTTTATTTTGATTTTTATTCTCCCGATTGTACTCAGGCTCGTTCTCATCTCGATAAATGTTATCTAATATCATTTTTTCAGCAATCTCTTGTTTGAATTCTCTTAGTTAAAAAAAAGCAGGCTTCCCTAGTTTCATATTATCTTCCTTATATTTTATCCAGGAGTTTACAATCGCCAGATCCATCATATGCGAAAAGAAGCTAACCGTCCATTTCTTTGTGCGAGCTCTTGCTGGGCAGACAGCCAGAAGCCTATCAGTGAGGTCAACTCCTCCCATGTTTATGCAGGCCATCAGAAGCGAGATATAGCTTCAGTGATAGTGTACCACGTGTAATACCACTACGGCTTCGACCAGATCTTGGTCTTCGCACCCTAGCACGACCTCTGTCCGGACGCTGAGTAGGCTCATCTTCCTCATTCTCAGATTCATCGTCACTACTCGGTGAACTACTGTCGCTACTTGGTAAAGGTGACCGAGAACGTGACTTCTCTTCGTGAGGCTCTTTGTAGGAAGGATTTTCATCATCACTGACATCTTCAATTTTGGAGACGTCGAGGAGATCAGCAATATCGTCGTCTTTTAATACTAAAAACAAGAAAGAACCGTTTCACCGCTTCGACCGGATGTGCTTTATACAGGACAAATTACACAGTTAAAAATAATGTTCTACAACCGAACGGCCTTTACACAGAAAAAAATAATTTAAGCTACAGTACATAAAAAACGAAATGACTTCTGGCTCAAAAAACTAATTGATATTTATAAAGGAATATTTTACATCAATATGAAACACATTGCATACTGGCAAATGTTAAAATAGCAACAATATTTTAATTATTACTTACCTCGCGAACCACGCGCCCCCCCTTTCTGTCGACTTCTTAAAATGTCAACCGGACGAAAAATATACATTTCTTATAACGTCAACTTCTTAGATTGTCAACTTCGCAAAAAGTCAACTTCTCGAAATGTCCACTTCTCACAATGTCAACTTCGCATTTGGTCAACTTATCATAATGTCAACTCTTAAATTATATATTCGCAAAATGACAACTCTTCGTAGTTTCTACTTTAAATTTTACATTAAGTAGTATGTGAATATAGGTGATGGAAATAAAATATCAAAATTTGTATAATTAACCAACTGTAATTATGCGAGTGCGATGTATCAACACATAATACATATAAATAATTCCAAAACGATGTCAAAAACCAAACTTAACTCTGTGTTCACCTTCCAAATAAATCAACTTTTTATTTTTAACAAAAAATGCGCAAGGCGCAAAGATGTTTTTTACAAAAAAATAAAAAAGGCGCAAAGATTTATTTTACAAAAAAATATGAAAGTTCAGATTTTAATTTTGCAGTTCAATTAAATATTTCTCTTTTATTTAAACAAAGAAAAGCGCAAAAATATATATTTTTTTTAATTATAAAAAATGATGTCACGTCGTCTTCTCCTATTTCTTAAAACGTTGAACATACTATTAGTAATCCTTTGATCCCAATATTTTGATTCTTTTCTCAATTTGTATAAAAAGTAATACAAATTCGCATCGGGTATCAAATTTTCTGGTGGTATACCCGGTGCGTGGCGTCATATATTGAATATGTCGCCTTGCACTGATGAAATGAAGCGTTTTTCTTGGTATTTCGAGAGACAGTGGTATCCCAACTTTCCACCAAACATTTTGTGCGGGTCAACGCCATCGTACCACGAATGCGTTAGAAGATTGGCATCGGCGTATAAATGGACGCATTCAAAAGAACCCGAACCCTCTTGCGGTCTAGAAGATCGCAAGACGGTTAACGCTGCAGTCAGCTACTGTTTGTTTGCCACAAGTCATCACAGAGATTCGAAAAAACAACTCAAGACGTCGTATGATACTGCACCATGATAATGCAAGTTCGCACACCGCCCGCCAAGCAAAGACGTTTTTGAGCACCCAAAATTAAGCAAAGTCTTCGTGGTCAACGTTTCAGCTCACCCGAAGAAGCTGTTGACGCATACAAATCAGCCATTTGACTACCCCCACTTCGGAGTGGAATAAATGTTTTAAAAACTGGTTCGAACGCATGCAAAAGTGTTATAAATATCGCGGAGAATTCTTTAAAAAACAATAAATGGTAATAATCTATTATATTGTCTATACTTATTTTAAACGACACAACTTAAAAGGCAGCCCTAGTATTAATCACGACGACAAAGTGGTGGAGTAAAATTTTGAAAAGTATTTTTTTTTAGGTGAAGTAATAATGTAATTTTTTTTCTTGTCTACCCCACAGTGTGGGGTGACGTTGGATAGAAATTTCAAAAATGTTGCGGGTTTGTGGAAACAGTTTTTTGATTGAGGCATCCGTTTGTGATCGTTAAGTAAAAGCCCTATTCTCAGAGTCCGCATTATTGTGATGGGCTACGGAACCCTACACTGCGACATTGCATTGGTGTTTACGAAGACGAAGTCGCAAGCGGCCGCTAATGATACAAAAATATTGTAGGAGAGAAAAGTCACGCAAACATACCTTATTTAAAAAAAAATACAAATACAATTCTTCTCATGGTGTTTTCATGTTAACATTCAAAAATTAGCCCGCAAAGCTTCCACAGATTAAAAACATGCAATCGAGACAAACCACAACAAATGTTTTAATATGTCCTTTCTTCTTTTATGACCTACTCGTCTGCAATCTTACAATAATGCCTTATTTTTGGCACTACTGCCAGGTCGAATGTATTGTCGTCAGTACATGTGCAAAGTGGGTTAGTAGACCAGTGCAGTGTTGCGACTACCACCAGCTTGGCGCGTAATTGAATACGACCGCGTGAGGGATATACTGACGGTTAATGAAATGAATGTCCAAAGAAGTTGTACAACGTTCAGTACGCAATTGGAGTTATTTGCTGGGTCTTGATCGATTTATTAAAATATAGGGAATAAGTTCTTACATTAGAGATTTGTCTCTAGTTCAGTTTTTACCATTAAGAGTAAAATTACTTTTGTTGCTGATTTTATAGGTAGGTAGGGTTGGATTTTATTAAATCAATGATTATTTGTTGAGATGTTTAGTTTTATTCAGTGGTAGCTGCATCTGTGTAGTAAATGAGAAGGATATCAGCAAAGCTATTTTAACTTCAGTTTATCTGGCTTTGGCAAAAAATGCGGGCTCGCAGAATGTCTATGGGTTAAACGGCCCCCCTTTAAATCCCTTTTATTTCCTAACTAAACATAAACCTACCCTCTAAAATACTCTAACGCCACCATTACAAGTAGATGGCGGCCAAGATGGCCAAGACGGCCAAGATGCGCTTGCGCTGTTGGTCCAGGAAGCAACCTCCCTTTACTCCATTGCACTGATAAATACATAAGACCATGTACTGTTTAATGTTCTAGAGATAAATAGTTCAGAATCGTTCGTCTAGGTAGGTGTAGGTGTTTGTGTTTCGAGCCAGTGTCATTTGATACCGTGGATAATGGCCATAATGAGTTTTCCAACTAGCGTACCACTCATTTTTTTTAATGATTTAGTTCGTGTACGTCGTCGTTTTAACCTCATTCGAATCTACATATTAGACCCATTATACGGCGAACTGTAATAGAGCTGTCATATAAAGTTCACTATCTCCGGAACTAGGAAAATAATTTAGTTCTTAGAAATTGAGGGATGTTGCTGATTTTGAGCTTTTGCGTCGAGTTTACTATGATCCAGTCTCTTTACTAAATTGTTAGATGTTAGTCTCTTTTCTTCAAGAATGTATCTAAAGATTTTTATTACTAAAAACATTCTAGTATTTGTCTCGTCTTTGTTGTCGATATTGGGTGCAGGGTGACGGCGTATCTTCACCACGGCAGATAGCAAGCAATACGTGATATTAAAAGCCAACGGATAGTAACTATTATAATTTAGAATATACAATTATCATTTGACGTAATAAACCACAACGAAATAATACAAAAGCAAAATAAAACATACAATACAAACGAAATCCATTATCACAGCAGTCCGCTCGGCATTGAAAACGAATACAAGCATTCACTGAACTTCGAAAACATTAATTTTGTAGTATAAAGCTCCTCCTACTTAATCAATTAAAACTTAAGCTGTTGTATCTTTGATCTTTCTGCAAAGTAGACGCAAACAAAAGGTCATCGCGATCAATTTCAGAATCAGTCAGCTAGCAAAATAGATTTATCTTGTATTCACTCCTACACGCGAGGACCGTGTCAGAACATTGAAGTAGGTAAATAAGGTATGATTTATGCTGTAGGTATTGGCTCTGCGTATATTTAGTAACGTGAAGTCCATATAAAATCTATTTGATATTTTGCATCTGATCCTCGCTCCTCGGCTCGGCTTGGGCCGCGATGTATTAAGAACTATCCCGAGATTCTTGTTTTTGAATAATCTTTTATTAGAAAGCTTTACGTTGCTTTGTGTTGTTGTAATGGTGTGAGAACATATTCTTATATAAGGCCCCGAATTTATTTAAATGTTAAATAAATTCGGGGGCTTAATACTAAAAATAAACTGAAATATAAATATTTATTTATTGTCTGCATTGCATTAACTGTCGATGTCGTAGTTACTTAAAGTCGTCAATTAATATTAATTATTACTTAGTACCTACTGATTTCATTAATTCCATTTCACTAAAGTGCTTAGGACGTCAATGTTAAATACTATTTTACAGTAAAAAAAATGTTATAGCAGGTTTACATAAATGTAAATTGACTACTTTGAGTGCAGCAGTTAGTACCTAATTAGAAGTAGATTTCCCATTAAACTCTAACAACAAAAGGAGTTTCGGTCCGTAGAATTGTATTTTCCCAATACGGGCAACTCATCGTGTAAATGAAAAGCCGTAGCTTCGCTTCCCCGTAGTCGTGGGCGGATTTTAGCCGTAGTTGTTTCGTAGCCGGAGCTCGCCGCCCGCCCGCGCGACTCCGCCGCCCGCCGCGTCGACTCGACCGACACCTACGTCAGTCGAGCTCGCACTCGCGGATCGAATGTACGTGCGCGCGCTACGCGTAACGCGTCATATTTACGATTGTGCGCATCTAAACACACTAAACAAATTAGCACTTACCTCATCTTCTGAATGTTCATAAACATCAACGCTGCGATACTAAAAACGTTACGCTGTGGTCAATAAGTGGTCGGCTAACAGGTGGCGATTGCATATCAGTGCTATTATTGGGTATTGTTCCCGCGGAGTGGTGTTGCAGTGCCAGTGTCTATTAGCAGTGCCAGAGGGAAGTGCTTTGGACCGTGAACTCCACACTGCCGGCTCTGACGACAAATTGTTGTGGAGCAACATTCGATCGATAGGGCCAACAGCTGGGTGGATTGCACACCGCTGTCCGCATTATCGAGGTGAGCGCCAATAAAAGCGTACGATTCTCTTCTATTTTACATGATTTTACCTGAACACCGTATAATATAGACTTAAACATATTATACTGTTTTTATTCGCTTCGAAAGGGCTGTTTACATTTTTATCAGTGTGATAATAGATAATAATAGTGATAATAGACCTCAAAAAATTGTATGCTCCTAGAACGACATTTCTAATGTATTATTATCTATGAGTTCGCGTTTGTTTACCTAATATGTTATGTATGTTATCGTGTTATTGTACATTCCCTTGCGAATTACTAATTACAATAATAAGATTTCTTATTTATATGATATCTAAACATGAGTTGATCCTATTATTTAATTGGTTTACAATTCAACTGTCCATAATAATATCGCATACATGCTTTAGAGATAAAGTCAGTTCTCCGTACCTTGAACTTACAGGAACACAACCTCTTAATCGTTGCTTTCACATTTACAAGAAATAAGGGATAATAGGGTATAAATCTGACGAGGTCGTGTAGTATCTACCCCTAAAAGTAACGAAGTCTGTGTTTTCTGTTTAAAGGACATAATATATAACACATTCTTCAAATACGCGCATAAGTTACATATGATAAGCCCATAAAACTCGTTTGGACGGCAATCGCACGCTTGCAAATTTCTGCCGCCAAACAGCATTGTTATACATGGCAGTGTTCTGGTACAAAGTGTATGGAGTCCAATAAAATTACTGAGTATAGCGGCTAATAACTCGTGCTTGTGTCAACTTGCACATTGTGTTGTATCAAATTGATGTGGGCATGATTTTACTACAGCGATGATCACAAACTGCAATCCTCACGCCTTTTTGAAGAATCAGTTGAAATATAATAGTATTTATACTATGACCTACTTCGTGTTTAACTTGCTAAAAGCACAGAAGAGATAATAGTACCTACTACGTCCAACATTAAATGAACCAAAACACCGGTAGATATCTAAAACAAGACTACCAACGTCAATGAAACAAAATTGCCCGGTGCAGATTGCAGGTACTGATCACCACTTCACCGCACCGGTGGTGTGTTACGCGCGGCTGCCAAAACATTCGGAAGCGATGCCAATGCGACACTCATAGCACTTCAGCTGTAATATTGTGGACTTTTTATCAATCAATCAATCGTTATTTATTGATTAATACGCGCGGCAATAGAGTACCTACTTCTCACAAAACAATTCAAAATAAAACCGTACCGTATCATAAAAAACATGTTTTTAAATGTAATGAGGAAGACATATTCCCTATTAAGAGTAATTTATTTGTGCATAAATCTTTGCGTTTTAATTCGTTGTTGTAAGATATTTTTTGAGGTAACAAAATATATTATTCTAGAATGGTAATGTAGGTGATGTGCATCGTTGCGTAACGCCCGCTTTATAACAAAGGACGATAAATATAACAAAAAAAGTCGCTGTACCGAGTAAACACGTTACAGTCGTCTCGAAAATGCCATGCAGTGTCTTCTTTGAAGATGTAAAGGTTATCTGACGTCTGAACATGCAACAACTTCCCTGGTTGCTGGGACCTTCGTCACACTGACAATACCGTTACCGTACCAATTAATCATTCATATGACGTGTGAAAGGTTGATAGGCGCCGCTAATGAATTTTCATTGGTGTTTCCAAATTGTATGTTTTATGGGTCCTGTCCCGTGTAAATTCTAACGATATTTTCATTGTTCCGTAGCATTTTTA
This sequence comes from Eudonia mercurella, assembly GCA_963082485.1. Classification (NCBI taxonomy): domain Eukaryota; kingdom Metazoa; phylum Arthropoda; class Insecta; order Lepidoptera; family Crambidae; genus Eudonia; species Eudonia mercurella. Next base: position 13,220,922 of record OY720039.1, on the reverse strand, counting down.
ATTAGTTCTGAAAACTTACCGTCGAACATATAACCCAAATACGTCTGTAAAATTAATGCTGCGTTAGAATGTGCTTTGATCTATACAAGTATTTGAATAATTGACATGTCGTGTTCTGTGAAGGATATTGCCCGTGAACGCACAGGTAATGTGTAAATTTGAGAATCACTTACAGCGTGTGTTATGTTGTTTTGCCCGGCTTTCAATAGCACTTCATAAACTTTCAATGCGGAACAACGAAATTGATGCAAAGCATAACAGTACGAGGCTATTTAATTTAAAACAAATTGAAGTGACGCAGTTTGATTTGATTTTGATGACAATATTTCCGAACGCAAAGGAATATAATGATAATAGCACTTGGAGAGGCCTATGTCCAGCAGTGGACGATATCATCATCACGATGATGATGATGATTTCCGAATGAATTTTGGTAATCAATTATAGAAAGGAACAAATAAATTTGAAGTGATTGTTCGAGCTGTTCATATACTTAATACGTAACCGACAACGCTTACATAGTATTATTTGTTTACTTACCTGAAGAATCGTGTGCGCGAAGCAGCTGTGTATACTGTCGAGTTCCGGTAAGTAGGACAGCACTACTATCATTATAGGCACGCGAGCCAGACGACTCATACGACGGATATAGACATATCATCTCATTCTTCAAGGTTGACAAAAGCATGCTGTCTGTCTGTCCATTGCTGTTTACTTGAAATCTCGCAATGTATCTGTTGTATTGTGTAAACGTTATTTGGTTATCTTTGTTAAAATACGAGTTAACCATATGGCTGCTGAGCCTAAAGTTAATTTTAAAAACATTACAGTTATTGGTTTTTTTATTTTATTTATTTGGAAGACCAACAGCAAATGCACATTGTTAGAACGAACGCTAGAAAATGTATATAATATTATACAGAGACAGGAACCATATGTCTTCTTAAATTAAATAAATATACAAGTAGACTTTTAAATTCAGGCTTCAGCGAATGCAAAATTTCGGCACGCCTTTGTTAGCTATTAATCTCGGTTAATTGACTACGGGTACGAAGTGTCTGGACTGAAAAAGCCACATTGGCAATTTTATCAAAAGGAATTATTTTTTGAATTGCTTTCAGAACCTAGCACTTTCTCTTTGTCTTTAAATGGTAATTCTTTACCTCTCTACCAATTAGTAAATGTTATTCAAAATAATTGTTAAAGTTTTGTACTGCTATTCTGCGTATTTCTGAGTAAACTTGTTTTCGTTGAAAATACGTAAACATCAGTAATCTGCATGTCGCTATTTTTATTTATCAAGTCTATCATTTTAAGTGATTTTTACATTTACATTCGAAACATTTTAGCAACAGCGGCATGTTTACCGCTTTAATATTTTTCCAACATACACTGCACTTTTGCAAACGATCGTTATTACTTCCTAATAGGTTTAGATATTAGGGTCTTAAATATTTATTTTTCCGTTTTCATTTCGAAGAATTATTCGAGAAGAAATCGTGGTACAATAAAGTACTTATTGTAGTCTGTCTCCCATCCAGCCAGTTTGATGTCATTAATATTATTATACTTAGTGTTGCGGGTACAGTCATGTGGAGAGCGTCGATAAGTATTGGCGGAATCTCGGAGAGGCCTCAGTGGGCGCGACAACCAGTCCTCAAGAGCAAGGTCACGGCTTCGAGACTCGACTCGAGTCGGCTGGCGTCTGCTCTCGGAATCGGATGTTAATCGCTCTCTCAAAACGTTCATTGCTTCGTTTGGGTCTCTTTGATCTCACTATACAGTAATTTTATTAATAGCCACATTGATTTTCTATATTCGCAAGCACTGCATGTTGAACTATGTTGTCATATCGGTGATATTTCAAACATCGTGCTAACTTTTTTTTATCGATATCGTTGATGCTAAAGGGATACATAGACGATTTGATTTAAAATGTTTTGCGACTCATTCACACAATCGAAATGTTTGTTTTAGCTGGTTTTTAGACATCTCAAAGTTTACCTTTTCTCATTTGATATGTCGCAATGTTTACTTGAAAATTAGCTTAAACGATTTGCAAATGATCCCAATATTAATAAAATTTTACTAGGTATATGCGCAGCTGTCCTTATTTGGGTCACCAAACTACTATCTCTCAAACCAAATTTCAAGTCTTTCCTTGATTTACCTAGTTTGCGGGATAATTTACTGTGACAGACAAACACGTGAGTGACTTTAGAGGGAATTTGTTTTGTATCTGATGTAAGGAAATACTTAATCACTATAAATTTCCAAGAAACCCTATCGTGGTTCGCATTGAACGTATTTATTGTTTGTTCAGTAATATTATCTATGGTTGTATCTAACACTACGTGGTTGTTATCGATTTGTGTCAATGTTATTGCGTATTGTGCTAGTCAACTAGTGTTTGATGGAAAAACGTTTTTATATTGCACTAGCTGTGCCCTGCGGTTTCACCCGCGTTAATTAGCGACTGTTCTACTCTTATTAGTCATAGCGTGATGTAATATAGCCTATAGCCTTCCTCAATAAATGGACTATTCAACACAAAAAGAATTTTTCAATTCGAACCAGTAGTTCCTGAGATTAGCGCGTTCAAACAAACAAACAAACAAACAAACAAACAAACAAACAAACAAACTCTTCAGCTTTATAATATTAGTATAGATCACATTAGAATATATTAACACACATCATAAAAGAGTATTTAAAATGTCGAAAATGTAAAAGTAGAAAAAGCTATCTAAAAATTCAGCCATAAATAAAAATGACCTTGAATCAGCCGCCAAGGAAGCTCGATTTCGTGACGACGATGTTTGTTTACAATAGCAATGTTTTCCTCTTCCACTCGTAACAGTTTCACATTGTGATTGGTCGGGCATCGGTGAGATGTTTTTGCATCGTTGATATCTCGTTCGGTTGCCTTGAGGGTCACGTGGAGGCTGAGTCACGGGCGCGGGCGCACGCAATCATCTCACCGCCAGCCGCGGGGCGCCCGTCGCTAATAGATACACTGTAAACAAACACTGCGCTATGACGATTTGTACTCTGGTGTCACATTTATGCCGGTACTACCTTCGGAGCTGATCATGCGTTACGTTGTGCTACATGTTTTTTACTGCTCGGTCAAGGACTTCACTTAAAGAATCGTCCATATTATGAAACTAACCACCTTAGTCATAAAAACTATTTAGGCATTATTTAATTAATCATTGTTTTGTCTCTTTTTCTCAAATTCAAAATGACGTTTGTGTGACGTTGACAAAACAATACTTAACTAAATAATGCTTAAATAGTTTTTATGAATAAGAGGGTAATGTTTACCGCTTGACAAATCTAAATACCAATGAGATTTTACTTAGGTAATAATTAATAACATGTTGTTATCGTACACCGCTTTCAGAGTTATATATAACGTGTAAATTCTAAACCGGCGGGTGTTCAGTAACCGGAGATAAATGATGGCTGCTTAAATGGGTCACTAACGCTGCTGAGCTTGCTCATTATCAAGTTTTCAATTAGCTGAAACGTTAGTTGGGTACGTCGTCGTCGCCGGGAGGTGAGCTCGGCTCCGGCGGTGCGGACGGCGTGGTGCCGGGATGATTAATATCCGGCCGGGGAAGGTCGCGGCCAGGGTGACGTCACCTCAGTAGGTGCTCCGCTTCCGGTCGCCGTACGCGCGCTTGATTGCGATGCACGGCAGGCGCTGCCGATGCCGGTGCCCGTTCGATATTCCATGCTGTTACCATTCCATCTAGCGATTGTGTTGCGACCACGTGTGAATTGCGCAGTAATACGCAGTTGAGTAATGAATTAGTGACGTGAATCGGATACAGCGCGACGCATTGCGCTGTAGTTTTTTGTTTAATTGCTCTGTAAAGAAATGTATGTGTACTTGCCATCCGAAATGTACGCTTTCATGTTATGTATGCCTTTGCAATTTCTGTACCATTTCTGGAGTCCCAAAGTTATGCGTTCAATGTAGTAAGTTTTGGAATTTATTGGTTATATATCTAAGCAACCATGCATGGCGTAGTGGAACAATAGGATTGCCCTAGTTATCGAGTGCAGTCGGATCGGCGTGCGCTTTTCATCGTTCGACCGCTTTATAATGAGATTGGTGCATTCTGCGCTTATGCAAGTAAGCTGCGTTCATTGTGCCTCGATCAGACTAACGAGCGCATTGTGCATCGTGTATACACTGCCTTAATCTCATACGCTGTTATTAATTGTAAGGTAAAAGTTTCTACCGATTTTTTACCCCCATGCAATAACAATGTACTAATGAGACGATGGATGTTAGGTCAAATGTTGACGTTGAGTAAGGATAACCAAATTACTCGTGTTATCTATCGAGACTCTACGCGTTCGCGTCGGTTGGCTTTTAGGTTTTTATGTTTTCGGTAACATTGCTGGAATTCTGTATGAAATATTCCGTAATCCGTATTTATAGCTTACTAGTAATAAATAAATAAATATTTTACGAGTATCTTTAACAAAAAACTCTACCTCAAGACCTCCTTTTGTCATTTCGTGTATCATGTATTAAAAAAATGCTGTTATGACCAAGATAGCAGATATTTACAAAAGTCTTAAAAAGTATAATTTCAAAGACTCAGAACGGTTGTTATTTTCTAAAATAATAGAATAACTTAATACCATAACCTTTGATCCATTTATTGGTTATAGATCGCCTATTGATTCGATTATATTCAAATTGATGCATTCGCTATTCACGGAAGCCAAATACCGGTTCTCTTCCGGCGCCGCGCCGCCGCGCGACTGTTGCGCGCAAATATTATCGGATTCAGAGGTGCCGGGTGCGAGAGCACAAACTACGTCTTTATTTAACAGGATATCCCACCGTTGTTCTTGTATTGTGTTGTTTTTCAAGAACGTGATACTGCGACGATACTGTTGTGGATTGAGAATTAAAATTCCTCTAACATAACTATACTTATTAACTAATTCTTAGTAGACAACTAGTTGCGAGAAAAGAAAAATCTATCGTCTTTGGCAATTGGTTGAGTAGCAAGGATGTTAGTTCGTCTTTGGCAACTGGTTGTGAATCTCACTTGCCAATGTGGCCGGACGGAATTTATAGGTAGCTCCTGTGCTAGCAAACACTATAGTAACAACACGGCCAAGGAAGTTGAAAAACGAAAGATTTAAGATTCCGATTGAGGTTACCGTTAGATTTTTAATTTGTTTATCAGGCAGAGAAGTTTACATGTAAACCTAAAATTCATCAGTTTGCGGTGTGATCACCTTTTACTTATCAGCAGGCGAATCGTTAGCAAGTTTGTCGGCTAATGGATAAACATTTTGAAAATGTGTTTCATTTCCAGTACTTACCTATAATCTTTTATTACACTCACTCTAACTCTTTCATTTGAAATTTAATCGGTTACATAAGTTTTGCTGAGCATTTACAATCAGTCTAGTAATAAAAAACAAGTCAATAAATTATGTTTCCGCTAAAAATCAATGGTAAATCCGAGGAAAGCAAGAGCCGCGATGAATCCACGGCAGATGTCGACGCGCGACAGCTGCGCGCGCGCTGCAGCTTTTTTTATGCACACACCAGCCGCGTCCTACTACGTACGACCATTCATTGCCATTGTGTTGGATGCAGTATGCGCTTAGATCAGGTACTCATGTCCCTTGCGGATTTCATATCTACCTTTTCTTGGGTTCATCAATTTTAATTTCGCATTTAATAGATTTTGTATTAAATACCGCTTTGCTGGCAGTATCAACAAAAGTTATTTACGTATCATCAATCTAAAAGTTTAGTTGTTAGGTTCGAAATAAAGATTTTTTTTTATATTATGCCAAATATAATGAGGTGATGGCACAAAGGGGGTTAATGATGGCTATATATTGTTTGTTACGTCAGCCGGGCTCAAATTAGTTTTAAAAGCAGTCCCTGTCGTTGATGCCGGTCGCGTCGCGTCGTGTGCGTTTGCTCCCGATGCCCCGGAGCATAGAGCCAGCCCGCTGGCTGCCGCATTGAAAATCGGGGACGCCATTCCTGACCTACATTGCAACGGGGTTGTCTGGGCTATCGCCAACTTCAACGCTGACACAACTTTCCTACATAAAGCGTCCAAAACTATTGTTTTCTTAAAAACTTATTCCAGTTTAAAGTTTTATTGCATGTTTATCGCATAAACAAAGTAATAAATTTAAAATCAATGATTCCTCGTAGGGTTGTATGTAAGTATACATTATTATAGTTCATCGCAAAAGTCTCTACTAGGTATCCGTGACGACATCATTTGAATTTCAAATGGTTGTATCGACGAATGTCAGTATAGTTCGTTTACTGGCAGCCAAGTCAAGCCGACAAGCGACGTCCCGCCCACCCGTGCCGACTGTTAACATCTTTAATTTTAGACTATGTAGGCTTCTTCGCAATGTCGCATGTGGTTGTTTATACTAGCTACAGTGCCACCGGTATTTTTATTCCCAAGATCATGTAGAAACATTGCTCTTACATTACCCATTTTAATCAGTAATTACCTTTTACTAACCTAGTTATACAAATTTTGTTTTATCTTGAAACTTGATTTCATCTTTCCAAGCATATTTACCTGTATAGTGCAAACATGGCTCCTATTACTAATTAATTCTAAGATATCGATTGATTGTGCTGCGTTCATTAAACTCGAAATCTTATATTTATCAATAGACTTGTTGGTAATGTAATCTGTACAGTATAGTTTATTTGTTTTCCACTGTAGTGGTTTTTATATACCTACGTATCAAGCTTCTGTCGCCTCGCCTACGCACCCAGCGATTCGCAACTGTGAACATTATAAAGATATGTAAATATATTCTAACTTCACATTGTTGATGAATAAACATGATCGAATGGATCCAATCACGTACCTATACCCTATTTATGTCAGCTTGCTGTCAATGTGACTGGTAGTCACAAATAGAATGAACCGCTTCTAAGTGCGATTTGAACTTTAGCACCTAAGAGTTTCATACAAACATTACTTTAGGTTTGTGAGGATTTGATTCACACAATAAGTGGAAAGCTCTTTGCCTTCATCTTAGCGAAATGGTAGCGCACTGCACTCACTATTGATGAACTGTTTGTATTTTCTCTTACTGTCGGAACACAAAAATGCTATTAACATGGCGATTATTTATAATAGTAAGTATAGTATTAGGTTGGGGAAAAAGTCTTTTCGCATATAGTATGTATGAACTTGTAATAAAATCTCTTTGGCTATACTATTTGTATCTGGCTGGATTTAGTATCATTAAAAGTTAAAATTTTAAAGAAGATAATTCCAAATTCAAATTAGAAAAATGTGTGATTTTCATTTGTTTTTATTACTGTCAAGATGAGTGAATCTAATGAAGAAATTCAATACATTTTAAAATTTTACTACGAAAAAGGTAAAAATGCAACGCAAGCCGCGAAAAAAATTTGCGATTTATGGACCAGGTGCAGTGTCTGTGAGAGTAGCACAAATTTGGTTTAAGCGTTTTCAATCCGGAAATTTTGATGTCAAAGATGCACATCGCTCTGGTCGCCCTATTACGGATAAAATTGATGCCATTTTTCAAAAAGTGGAGCAAGATCGGCATATCAGTAGTTACCACGTACCTGAAGAACTGGGAAAACAATTTTGGCGCATTTGAAAAAAGCTGGGTATACAAAATGCTCGATATTTGGGTACATCACGAGCTTAGTGAAAGAAACCTAATGAACCGTGTACTCATTTGTGATTCTTTATTACGACGTAATGAAACCGAATCATTTTTGAAGAAGCTGATAACTGGTGATGAAAAGTGGAGCACGTACGACAAGAACGTGCGAAGAAGGTTGTGGTCAAAGGCCGGTCAGGCTTCACAGACTGTGACGAAACCCGGGTTAACTCGCAATAAGGTGATGCCGTGTGTGTGGTGGGATTGGAAGGGCATTATTAATTATGAGCTGTTACCACCGGGCAGGACCATCGATTCTGAACTCTAGTGCGAACAACTGATGAGATTAAAGCAAGAAGTTGAGAGAAAGCGGCCGGAATTAATCAACAGAAGGGGTGTGGTTTTTCATCATGATAACGCTAGACCTCACACATTTTCAGCCACTCAGCAAAAATTAAGAGAGTTTGGCTGGAAGGTGTTAATGCATCCGCCGTATAGTTCTGACCTTGCACCTTCAGATTTCAGAATTTTTTAGGCAGTGTCAGGTTAACATCACGAGAGGAAAAATTTCACGAACCAAAATTTCTATAGCAATCGGATCATGTCCCTATCTACAAGATGGCAAAAAGTTATCAAACAAAATGGCACCTACATACTTTAGTTAAATGTAAATAAACTATATTAAAAAATGTTTTGAATTTTCTTAAAAAATGCGAAGAAACTTTTTCCCCAACCTAACATATCTTCCTGTTTTATATACTGCCTACCTACACTTGAACGTTAATTCTAAAGAGCCTATCAATAATGTCGTTTGAATTGTGTGTGAAACTTATGGCGATAACATATTTTATTTATGCATCAGGGACATGCCACGCTCCCCGCCAACATGGTTATGGCATTGCGTACATCGCGGGCACCGGCTAGACTATTATTGGCCGAAACAACCATCATAAATAACATTATAGATAATTGTTTCTTGACGTTATTTACTCATGGCACGGCAACTCGGCTACTGAATGACGGCGACGCGGCGCCAGGGCGTAGAGCGGTTGAGGCCAGCAAACGTAGTCGACTTGTTACGTTATCGTTTTGCATAAAGGGCATTTTTCTTTCATTAACGTAAACCAGTATTATCGTTGAATGATTGATTTCACCTTGTCTGCTACCTTTTTTTATATTTCTATGTAATATGTATCTATCGCTGGAATGATTTTTATCATCACCATCATAATAATATAATTTCGAAAGAACACACAACGTAAGTACTTAAATTAGTCAGAGAAGCGATTGAATTACGAAATATAAAAAAACAATCGCGTAGATGGGTTTAAATTTTCTCGTTTCTTTTTTTATTGATTAGAATTAGGTCTAGAGCAAGTTCGAGCGACTACCTTACTAACTTACTAGTGACTTAGGAAACAGTTGCCGAGGTCGAGCTTAAAAAATTACAAGGAAAGGGGGTAGATCGTTTTACCTACTGATGATAACTTTCCCACAGTAACTTCAGTGCAACCGTGATACCAGGTGATATCTGCATATTCATATTGTCTTATATTTCCATTCTACCGATCCAATTTTAGAATTGCGAATTACCTACTCGTTTAGAAAATATGTTGAAAATATTATGCTTTCCGGAATCTCATGGAAAACAATGGAATAACAAAAACCAGTGATTTCCATACGACGATATTGAAAGGAAAACGATACGACGAAATTGAAAGGAAATTTAGTGGAAAACCCACTTTGATCAGAACCAGGAAATATTGTTTATAATGTAGGTACATCGTAAACTTTGTGAAGAGTGATTGTACGGCAATCTTCGTTTTTGAAACGCGTTCAAGAACATCATTCAAGGAATGAATATAGGGTCACTATTTAAACAGAATACCAATTTCAGTTACCAACCAAGAATACCAGTTTATAAATGTTTCTCATGTATGTATGGTTTGGTGGTCGAATATCATGTTAATATGCCATGATAATTAAAATGATTTCATTTACGAATATCAATTGTAAATAAGTAGGTATCTCATTGTCTTCATAATTTTTAACCTTATTCACTGTTTATCAGAATCAGTAGTTCTTAGAATCATTTTCTTTTTTTAATTCTAAATGATATCATGTTTTTTTAATGGTTTACCGATATTTAATTAATGTCTATGTAATAAAAGTAATGATTCCAGATTAATTTAGTCAACTCTGTATAAACATAATTGAAATACAAATCTAACATACATATATTTGAAGGTTAACAAAGCTCTATTCAAATTGTAATTTATAATTGTTTTATCTAATATATAAAATTCTCGCGTCACAGTTTTCGTTGCCATACTCCTCCGAAACGGCTTGACCGATTTTGATGAAATTTTTTGTGCTTATCCGGTATCTATGAGAATCGGCCAACATCTATTTTTCATCCCCCTAAATGTTAGGGGTAGTCCACCCCTAAATTTTTTTATTATTTTTTATGGCAAAACGACGTTTGCCGGGTCAGCTAGTAATATTATAATTCTTCTTTGCTGCTATTTTTCATAATTATATTGCAAAGCAATTTTCTGGAAGACCTATAGGACTCTATCTCTAACTCTTTACCCAACAAAAGCAAACCAACGTAAAGTTTTCAATTCTAGCTAGGACAGGGATAGTTCGGGAAATACAATGACGTTTTAAATAGTTCAAAGGTCATGTGTAGCGTGTGTGTGTGTGGAGCTCCAATGAATGACGTCCAGCCTGCGTGCCTAGAGCGAGTTTCGTTCGCCATTAGATCGCGTAACGAAAACGAAAATTAGTATGGCATTGAAGTAGCTCCTCCTGGCAACATACGCAAACATTTACAATTTTGCAATACAAAGGACAATGAAAAGAAACGTCCCCACCATCCAACAGATTTGAAACAAGTGTCATTTGAAACATCTGTTAGAATAGAGAACTTTTTACAATGGCGACATATTTCAAATACGTTGGGTTAGGTAGGTGGGAGGTTAGGTAAGGTTAGGTTAGGATAGATTTTTAGTTCCCGCGGCCCAAATTTCCCCCGGAACAGGTCCCGCGGCCTCACCGGTTTTCGGATTGTAGTCCCCCAGAGGTCTAGTGGGTATCCCCCTCCGCCTCGCCCCTCCCTGTCTCGGGCTTAGCCCTTGACAGCCGACCGGAGACAATGACGTCTCCGGATGGTCGGTGGGTTGTGGAAAGGCGGACGGGTGAGTCCCACATAACCTGGGCCTCTTCAAGGCATTGGTATGTGTAATGCATTCCTTGGGTAAAAAAAAAAAGTTAGATTTTTAGTGGGTCGGGCAGACCAACACCTCCCGGCGCTTGCAACAGCCCGGTCGAGACGGTCTGAGAACAGATTTCCCCAGGGTAAAAAAAACAAAAGGTTAGGTTAGATTAGGTTAGCTTTTTTATATTTTTCTTTTTACTTATACATTTACTTAGTGAGCAATAAAAAGGTTACGTGAAATATGCTTTTTTGTTCATTGAAAATACATAAATAAAACAAATACATTTTTGCTGAAAAGTTATTTTTTTTATATATAAATCCAATAGTTTTTGCAACTAACACAAGTACTTTCGACTTTATTGGGTCCCAATGAACAAATTAACACGTATCCCATGACTGTTGTAGGGGGGTTCATACAAAATCCTTCATGGTCCTTTTCGTTTTAGTAAATATAATCGAATGAATATGGATAGTAAACAAAACTCACATTAAACACTCCGGGTGCCTAGTGCCAGTTTCATTCGCCATTCGATCACGTAACGAAAACGAAAATTAGTATGGCAAAATTTTAACTCTTCTCGTATGTCGCCAAGAGGCGCTGCTTCAATGCCATACTAATTTTCGTTTTCGTAAACGTAATCGAATGAACACGGATAGGTAGTAAACAAAACTCACACTAGGCACCGTGATACACGTGCGAGCGGCCGCACCGTGTTCGAAATAAATCTGTAAAGGTCGCTGAGCACCCACCTTGATTGCAGGCAAAAATAGAACTCGCTATTGGTAACTAGCGAACTGTTCTTAATCTTCAACGTTGGAAGTTAATATTTCTCCCCTCTCGACACGAATTTCTAATGTCATTTCTAAGTCTCCAACAAGTTTTGATATCGAGAATGGCTTATTAAATGGAGAAGATATGTGTTCGCTAACAAACTATTCTTAATTTTCAACGGTGCTAGTAATTCTCAGAGCAAATTTTGTATTAATATTTTCAAGTCCTAATTAGTTCTGATATCAAGTTCCCAAGTTTAACTTAAGTGTATGGCTAATTAAATTTAAAGTGAAATACGTTTAGTAATAATTGGTCTTTATTTTGGCACAAGAGTCTTATTAATTTGTGTCCTAGTATTATTTTATGCAAGCGTCATTCTCAAAAATAGTACTTATTCAAAAGAATTAACGAAACAGTAAGATAAGGGGCCGATAGCTACTGAATGGACAGGAACGTAAGCTTCTTCATAATAATTCAATAAACACGTTATAATAATAAGCAGTGAGGTGACGGGCATTATCTTAGGTGACTTTTACACGTTTCATGACTGGCATCTTGCCAAACTGCTCGTATTGTTTACGATCGTTCCATCACTTTTACCGCATTTTAGCGTTTAATTTTGATGTTGTATTAAAAACTGGGGTAATTAGCTATGCGAACGTTTGTGCCAAACTTGTGTAGCTTCGTGGTTCATCGCCGGAGTCTCATTTGCAGCATGAATAAGCGTTAGTTTGCCCTCTGAAATGGAATAGGACAGCCTCCTTTGACCCTTTGACGCTTTGAAAGCCGGCGTCTCTTTAAGTATCGGACGTACCTATATGCCCGTTTAGAAACGTTTGCGCTGTACAATCTAGTGATAAGACCTTTCTTTTATCTTTCTTAAAACTCAGCCTCAAGTGTTTTGTGGCAACAATTTTTCATAGCTTCTTGCTACATTAGTGCGCAGAGCCCCACTAGGACCCGGTCAATCCGTACCGAGGTTCTAGCCTTTAGAGGCGCCCTCGTGTTGATCCGATCGGAAACCCTCGGAAAATCTAGTAGGGAACGAGGATAAACTTTGAAAAAGCTCTTGACTTGTCACATGGCTTGAGAATCCTTTTAGTTTCAAGCTGCCCTCAAAAACGTCCGGTGACGGTGGAAGTGCCGCTTGAAGCAATTAACAAACTCTTTAGAAATGAGTCCGCAAAGTACCGATTTGCAACCAATTACGGTCGAGTTTAGCCTGTAGGAAAAGATGTTCGATCCTACGTCAACGCACAACGCCCTACATTCACCCACCGAACACGTCGAGTGCGTCCTCCTCGCTCGCATTATGTTCTAAAGCCTTTTCTGTCCCACGTACTAAAATCGAATTAGGTCGGTGTGATTCAGTCTTATATTTTACTGGGACCAACATACTATTGGTCATCCATCCATCTGCGATAGGCTTTCTCGGGCTAAGCCAAAATGCTGTAGTATTATTGTATATTCTTATGAAAAATAATACTGTCGTAACATTCAATACAGATTTTACTAACTGCTCGAACTACACAAATTATCAACTAGGTGCAAAAAGTACCTAATCGATCACGATCACTAATAACTGTGTTTTGGACCGCAAGCGCATTCTAAATAAATAGTAATAATACGTTTTAGTGTCATATGCTGGTTTCTCTTGATGTCGAACGTGCCACTACAAACATCTATAGCGTTCGTGTGAAAGCGCACAGGTTTCCTTCAATGTACCTACCAAGAGCCAGTCTGAGTGGTTGCTTGGAAAACGCCTGCACGCACGACGTCACAGAACGTTTAATACGGCATGTAACCCTTCCACAAACGCTTCTGCACGCTTGCACAACCCGATTTTCACACTTGCCCCTCCGTGTATTAATTAATTATGAACTGGATCAATATGATAAGGGTAAGCGTCTTGGCACAGATATGTACGCTACCTATATGTCGATATACAGGATTCTAGCTACTTGTTTACGTTATTTACGGTACACTACGGACTTTTAATTATTACTTATCATTGTTTTTTTGACGTGACAACGTCTTATAATTCGATAGAGTCGGCTGCACGCACGAAAAAGTTCGGCGTTACCTCGCTCTGAGGCGTTCCATGTAAGGCTTGAAGTGCAAGCGAGAGCGCGGAACGAGCGACAAAGAAGCACAATCGGCTGAGTAGAAATTTAGCCGTGCTGCTGTGCAAGCTCGTGTCCGGCATCGCCACCGCGGTACTTACCCCCAACACCCCCCGACACCCCCAACACCTCCCGACACCACCAACTCCTCCCGCCTACCTGTTCGACGGGCTGCTGCTGCTGTGCAAGCCCGTGGCCGGCATCGCCACCGCGGTACGTACCCCCAACACCCCCCGACACCCCCAACACCTCCCGACACCCCCCAACTCCTCCCGCCTACCTGTTCGACGGGCTGCTGCAGGCTGCTGTGCAAGCCCGTGGCCGGCATCGCCACCGCGGTACGTACCCCCAACACCCCTCGACACCCCCAACACCTCCCGACACCCCCAACTCCTCCCGCCTACCTATTCGACGGGCTGCTGCAGGCTGCTGTGCAAGCCCGTGGCCGGCATCGCCACCGCGGTACGTACCCCCAACACCACCCGACACCCCCAACACCTCCCGACACCCCCAACACCTCCCGACACCCCCAACTCCTCCCGCCTACCTGTTCGACGGGCTGCTGCAGGCTGCTGTGCAAGCCCGTGGCCAGCATCGCCACCGCTGTACGTACCCCCAACACCCCCCGACACCCCCAACACCTCCCGACACCTTCTTAAGACGTCACGTTCAACTATCGTCAGTAAACCGACTTTACAGAAAACCAATTTTTTGTTGTTAATTAATCTACGCTGTTTTTTTAATATGACTTTGGATTATAAATTAAATTGAAGTTAAAAGAAGTATTTTCAGGAATACATAAAGTTAAAATGATGTATTTCTTGCCAAACAAAGTTGACCTTTCCATTTGCGTGACATTGAGGAAACGGTCTTGTACAGTTGCGACCTCGAGAAATAAATCAATCAACCCTCCCTCAAACAATAAAGAGCCTCGATTGCATCATTGAGTCTCAGATAATACGAATCGAATTTGCAGAAACAATCATTGGCGGGTGCCGGCAAATTTTGTTCACTTTATTGCGAGCGCCTGTCGCTGGCTAGACTACCGGAATCGGACGCAGGCTACCCAGGTTCGATTCCCAGCAGTGTTGGTTAGTATTAGTAGTGCTTGTTCAGTTATTTTCATACTTTCATCTAGTGTTGATATTTATTTTGTTACAGCGTTGTTGGTACATAGCCAATATATTTATCAACATTCGAATTTGTCGATCGTCGCCTCTATCCGTGAAACGTTATTTCCCAACTTTTTTGTTCGCGTAAACAAGAAAGAAATACAAAAGTATTTCGTTGTTGCTTTCAGGTTATCTTTAGTATGTGGCCGACAAGTTTTGACCGAGTTACGTTATCATTTACATAGCTCAGTTAGCGTAGTAACTGCACGAACACAAAGTGTTGCAGACTCGTCGACACTCGGTGGCTGACATGAGAGCCGCTCGTCGCAGACGCAGAGTTTGTCTTGGCCGGCGACCCGCGCGCCCTAATTCCTGGTTCTATCATTGTTAAACTTTTAACTGAACATTGCGGGACAAATTTTTGAGTTTTAACCTTAAATCGTGACAAACTTCCGTCTTCATAAGAGTTTTTCCATACAAACTTTCACTTATGTTCTGCGGAAACATTTATTTTCGAAACTGGAAACTTATGAACGATTCATATTATTATAAAGACATAAGAATAAGAAGAATAAGAATAAATTTATTTGCTGTGTAAAATTTAAGACTAAATACATAAAACTTATAAAATAACATTTGTCTGCATAATAATATAATGCATTACAAGAGTGCCGCTTATATTGTAAAGTTTTAAAATTAGGGTTAGTAGTGCAAAACAACCGAAGTGATACCTAAGTAAACTAATTTACCCGTATCTCAGGCATCTAAGAACATAATAAGAATCACCAAAACGGATAAATCACTTCTCAGATGTTAGAGCTATCGGCACCTTATTGTGTAAGTGCTCTATTTTTCTACACATTATCTAGGTTTTATAAAACTTATCTGTAAACAAAATTGTTACAAAGATTAAGAGAAAGTACCCAATTATTTGATAGGTAAATTGTATAAAATGTTCAAAATGATTTTTAAAGCAAATTTTGTTGCGAACAAATTACAAAAACACAAATGTTGAAAAAATTTCCACGAGCAGGATTTGAACCTGCACCCTTCTGACATTCCGGGTCAGGTGCTCTTCCAATTGAGCTATCGTGGTTCTAACCAGCCCGCCGAAATTATTCAACACTTTTTACTTTGTAAGCCAAAGGCGCCCATTCAATGTCAACAACTACCGTCATTAACATCCGATCATAATATTTTAGGGCTGGTTAGAACCACGATAGCTCAATTGGAAGAGCACCTGACCCGGAATGTCAGAAGGGTGCAGGTTCAAATCCTGCTCGTGGAAATTTTTTCAACATTTGTGTTTTTTTAGGTAAATTGTAACTGGCACGAATTTAAGATCCCTAGCGTTCTTAAAAATCCACTTGCGAGAAATGTCTACAAGTAGTTTAATATGCCAATCCGTTCTATTCTACAGGATTTCTGTAGTCTAATCTTTGTTAATCTTTATGAGAAAATAAATATCTTTAAACCTTATAGGATTTATATATTCTATAATAGCATTCTATAGAATCGAAGATTAATTATAAATGGTAATAATAATGATCTATTGCGCATTTTCGGTGATGCATGGGCGTCTCGAGGGTACGTCTGGAGAGTTGAACGCGCCGCGCCGCTTGCGTCACAGCGTGACGGTGCCGGTGTTGTCTAGACTCTAGACTGCAGACGCAACGAGGAAAGACTCACCCTGTACGTTGATCTTGTGGGTGCCTGGTGTGAGTTCGATCACGTTATTGAAAACAACAACTTATATAATAATAATAATACCCGCTGCTGGTGGTACTCTAGGATTAGGTTTTTATAATGTTTTATTGTTTTTATTTTAAAATATTGTAAAAATCTAGTTTTAAGAAAAAATAAAAAAATAAAGGAGATAATAATAATAATAATAAAGAAAAGGGCAAGCTTACTAAGTACCTTGACCAGCCCCCCAACCGCCTAACACTTTCGCCTTAGATCGCTTTGAATAATCTAATATAATATCGAAATATAATATCGAACAATATCAAAAGCTATTATAGCCTATAGCTTTAGATATTGCTTTCATATTACTTTCGAAATGACAAGATGACGCCTCCTCCTAGCCTCGCCTTCAAAGCGATCGAAAGCGAGAGTTAGGCGGTCGACCCCCTGGCTCACGAGGTGACCGCTATGTGGGATGTGGATTCGACGATCATTGTTCCCATAGTCGTATCTGCAAACGGCCTTATAGCGAAGAGTCTCGACCAACATTGAGAGACTTTCGCTGGGTGGCTGGATTAAGGGTCAGATACAGAAGGCAACACTCCTGGACACGGCACGCATTGTCAGGTTTCTTTCTCTGCAGCCTTAATCGCCGGTAGCTTGAGTCCTGCTCCGTTGTTGGCGGTGTTCTAGGTTTAGGTTTTTATAAAAGTTGTATTTTTTGTCTGTATTTTGTTATATTTTATTTTTTATATATTTTTTATAAAACCTAGATCTATGTTTAAAAATAAATGAAGAGAAAAAAATATTTATTGTTCAAAAATCAATACAGGAAGCTTAAATTCTGTAATTGCCTAAACTAGGAGACCTAATTAAACCGTCCGATGTAACGATTTCTTATCTACATATAATAAACTACGTTCTCCAAATATTAGTAATTTTATGAAAAAAAGAATAAATATAAATTATCTATATACATATAATGACTTGTCATGACTGATTCATCATCGCCGAGCCGAAACCGCTGAAGCTATTAGATGAAATTTGGACTGTAGTTTAACTGAGTGACGTAACCAGCCAGTAAGAACGGATATTACGGAAATCATATCCTAAGGGGGTCAAATAGGGGGTGTAAATTTGTATGAAAGTCCGTCAGTTTTGAAGTAAAATACATGAAAATTGGTATTTGGCTTTTTGAAGAGAAATAAAGAATGACGTGTCTCAGGAATTTTGTTCATTTTCCTTTAAATGAGTAAAAAAGGGAAGAAGGTTTTTGGGGAAATCGTTTTTTAAATTAATAATTTAATTGATCTATAGATATTTCTAAATTTTTTTTTGCATTTTTCGAAAAACCTCGCCTAGAAGGATGAAAAAAGGGTGGAAAGTTAGTATGGAAATCTGTCATTCCTTAAATTTTGCTATTTGAGGTGTTTCAGGATTTTAGGAAAATGATCCCTTAAGTTGGGAATATTAATTTGTACAGGAGGTTTCAAAACGGACCCAATTTACTTATACAGAGTGACCTTTATTGCGTTGTTTTGTGTTATCACTTTTACTATCACTTTTAAACTCGCATGGATGGGATTTTTAATGATAAAAAATTAAAATGTTAATGTTTAAATGACGTGACATGTTTAGTTGCCTAACCCTTAAGTTATTACTTATAATAAGTTTGATAAGTTTGGCTGTTATTACGAATAAACACAAGTCGTGTAGCCCCTTAGAGCATTAAACCAAATGGAGACGCCATGCGCACTAATTTCTATGAAAAAAGTCTGTCATTTTCTGCGGGGGACGAGGTAACGCACACATACAGTTTCACACTGATGCATTTTTCAATCAAATCAATTTCTTACGAAACATTATCTAGGTAACTATTTTACGTAACATAAGATTGACTCGTAGTAAACACGAAGCTGTTTTGTATATAAGCTTTTATTTTACGATTGTACCTACGTATCTATATTTCGAGTCGATTCTGAGTGACCTCCGCATAATAATTTCGTAGATGTAAAGGGAGCCGGGGGCAATGACCTCCCACCCCTAGTTTCCTTGATGTTCATGAGCCTGCCCGTGTTCTCCCCAAGCAGCTTTTTAGAAAAATACTTCTCTTTGTAATATAATTCAAGTTACCTGTGTTTGACGGAAATATCATTAGATTTATACTAGTAATTAATGTTATTCAATATATTTATAAAAGCGATTATTTATATATTTATTTAATCAATGACCAACAATACTGAACAACAAAATTTAATAGGTAAGTTTTATCCAACGAATCATTTCTAAAGAGAATCTGTCATTATGTCAAAACTATTCAATGAATAAACTTAAACTGACGATTGAAAAACCGGCCAAGTGCGAGTCGGACTCGCGCACGAAGGGTTCCGTACTTTATGACGTATTTAAAAAAAAACTACTTACTAGATCTCGTTCAAACCAATTTTCGGTGGAAGTTTTCATGGTAATGTACATCATATATTTTTAGTTTTATCATTCTCTTATTTTAGAAGTTACAGGGGGGGGCCCACATTTTACCACTTTGGAAGTGTCTCTCGCGTAAACTATTCAGTTTAGAAAAAAATGATATTAGAAACCTCAATATCATTTTTGAAGACCTATCCATAGATACCCCACATTATGGATTTGATGAAAAAAAAATTTTTGAGTTTCAGTTCTAAGTATGGGGAACCCCCAAAATTTATTGTTTTTTTCTATTTTTGTGTGAAAATCTTAATGCGGTTCACAAAATATATCTACTTACCAAGTTTCAACAGTATCGTATATAGTTCTTATAGTTTCGGAAAAAAGTGGCCGTGACATACGGACGAACAGACAGACAGACAGACAGACAGACAGACAGACATGACGAATCCATAAGGGTTCCGTTTTTTGCCATTTGGCTACGGAACCCTAAAAAATCAGCCCTTAGTAGGAAGAAGGTTGATGTTCTTTACTATTTTTCCTGTCTAAATGCATTGATGGCAGAGTGACAAAACGCTCAGCCCGATATCTTTGGTAAGGGTTCAAAATCCAATCCATCCGATGATTTCAATGATGAAGACCTTTGTCCTGCAGTGAAATGTAGACTAATTACTTTTTTCTCTATCTAATGAATTGAATTACAACAAGTGATACAGTACCCACATTAGAATGTTTGTCTATTGTGTTTATTATTGTATAGCGAATTTGTTAAATGAAAATACAATAACGAGAACGTATAATGAATGACGAACATAATATTTTGATAATTGCTCTTTAACTTGTTATGTTTCTATTCACAATGTTATATTAAAATCGAAAGTAATACAACTTTTGAAAGAATCTTTCTCCACTCGACGCTTTCCACCTGAGGCAGTCGCTCTTTGAAGTGTTATATCATTGTCGGTAATTGATCTTGTTATGAAAACAAACGAGACCAAATATTTCCTTTTTTTTTTTTCAAATGAAAGTCTTCATTTTTTTTACACGATGCCTACTTTGGCAATTACTCTTGATTTGGGTTAACTGAATGTTTGTTTTTAATCTAATTCAGATGAATTGAACAAGGGGCAAATAAAGCGCTAATAAAAGTTGCATACCTAGTCAATATTATATACATGATATGCCTTTCAAGTTCAAAAAACCTTTTTAAATTATTTATTGCGTACAGTAGCATTAGGACTTGGAAGATCCGAATCTATTGTAAAAGTCCTTTTCATTTTACAGATATCGTAAATCGTTTGTTCAACCGTTTCCACTTGTCCCTTTTCTGCCCGTCTCACACTCTGTCATCTCTCTTCTTTTATCTTTTTCACTTGTTTTACGTTGTATGCATATTATTATACGATTATCTAACTTACATACAATCTCTATACGGATAAGGCTTCTATAGGCTAAACTTATTAACATGGCGTTTCCAGGCTTTATAAAACGTGATCGCTCTGTACCCAACTGTAATATATGGTGTGCGCTGCCCAAATGCGAATATCGCTCCATCTTTATGTTTTACGATTACCGAATACTACTAATGAACAAAGGTCGAGTGTAAACATGCTTGTAGAAAAAGGCTTCTTCATAACAGAAGCTCTTGTTATTGCTAGCTATACAAGCGACCGCTGCCTTGGCCTCGTGGTTATCACAAGGACAAAGAAATGTCGAGCTTTTTTATTACCAACCTTTGCGACTATTTTCGAAACGGAGTCTTTTCAGTGTGTGCTGTGAATTGTATGTAGGACATGAATGTTTTTTTTTATATCACTGATGCTTATTTTGTTCATGTTTAAAAGGTTATGGTTCAATACGTCTTAAGCAATGAAAAGACGGTGCCAAATGATTAAACATAATGTAGATGATGATCTATGACTGCGCGCTACGAGATTTGTCGTTCAAAACTTATTTTATACTCCAATGCTCGCAAGAGTCCTTTAACCGTGAAGATTTTTATGGATAACTCTTATTCGTTGGGGTCCTAATTCGAGTTTTATATTTGGGTTAGTCGTTTGTTCAGAGATTTCTTCAGGATGTTATATGTTTTAAAGTGAGTTGTGCGCATATAAAAGATATAAAGTCAGAAGGTTTACATAAGTCTTAAAGTATTTTCATTTTCGTTGGTGGAATGTAGCAGAGGTACTTTAAAATTTTCTGCCGTCAGACCCTGACTGTGAAATATGCTCCCGTCCTCGACACGCGGCGCCCCGTGCATGGTAAATTGTTACGTGCAATATACGAGTATGAAGTACCCCCACATAGTCAGCCGCTTTAGTAGATTTTTACAGAATAGATAACACTCGATTAGTACTACGAGAACGTATATGACTGCCGTTTAGAAAGTCTTTAATAATTGAACACAGTGTAAGATGATGAAAGCGTTTAGCAGTTTTTGTTTACCGTCTTTATAGTGTAATTTGTTTTCTCATTTAGTTGATTGTTTTTTTTATCGTGATTGCGCAAGGTGCACTAAATGTTAGCGCTGCGCTTGCTGCTATCATTTGCTTTCTACCGTAATAATTAGGTAGTAATAGTTAGCCGCAGTCGTTGTTCAGTGCTTAATAGCACTACGTTCTTTAGGCTTTAGGAAATAGCTATTTGGCTAGTAATGTGCGGTACATTTTCTCACGCGTTTATGTATTATTGTTTTGGCAACCTAGCTTATTACTACGCTATTGTTTTGCTCAGCAATATCTAGAACATTCGTTTGTGACGCAGCTCCTTGTGGATATGAAAACTTGGTAGTAGTCGCAACCATTTTTCTATTACCATTATTCTCACCTTTTTGTTACTTGCTTTGTCATGTATGGTCGGCATGATTGAACATAACGATAACGAAATCTCTGTCTGAGCTTATTATGAATTCATACAGATTAGAGTGTAGTTTAATAATACCTAATGTAATTTTATACACCTTAGTTAAAGATCAGATGAGATCAGTGAGTGTACTTTCCATCTTCATATGAGGCTGGATTAGCTACTGTAAGGTTTCCCCTGGCTAAATAAAAAGATATTGTTTTCTAAAGCTTACGCGAACACTACACATTGACATGACAATATTTTTACGGATATATTCGCGTATATTTTTGATTTTATGTATATCCTGAAGTTTTGAACTCTTTGGCGGGTCCGTGGTCACAGGGAGACTTAGGTGTTGGTCGTCTCATATAATTAGTCGGTAGCTTGTTTACCCTCATTTTAATGTCAGTCAAGCAGTCAGTAAACGTCAGGATAATCATTAAATCAAAAATAAACGCTAGTAGATCCGTAAAAGTAGTTTCATTTCAAATACAAAGATGTTAACAAACAAATGTTATTATTGTTACAGGGTGGTTATCCGGCGAAACTAAAGAAAGTGTTGATAGTGACGGCGCCGTTGTGGTTCAAGGCGCCGTTCCGCATCCTGCGGCTGTTCGTGCGCGAGAAACTGCGCGAGCGCGTGCACACGGTGAGCGCGCCTCAGCTGGGCGTGCACGTGCCGCGCGCCAGCTTGCCGCGCCAGCTCGGTGGCCAGCTGGAGCCCGACCACGCGGCCTGGTGAGTTGCTCTTAGTCTTATACCTAACTCGGCAAATGACTCAACTCCACTCCATGATGTTAAGTGGAAATAGAGTTTAGAACAGGGACAGGTCTCGTAACCTATTCAAGGGTTTTTGAAGGGGTTTGCTTTCCAAACCCGTTGCGCATTAGAAGCCGTTCAGTTCGAAAGAATAACCCAAAGGATAGCAATTAAACGGGTAAACCTTTGGTTATTCTTTCAGAGGCTGAATGCAGCTTCAGTGCAGATATGATAGATTTGCTCAGACCACTCACGCATGTCTCTAAAGCTATTTACTGTTTGACGTTAGGTCGATCGCTGCGGTGGCAGGCGGCGCGCTGCGTGTTAAAATAAGTCATTTCCGAATTTCCGCGAACCCACCGGACAGTTTTACAGTGTTATTGTGCTTAATGTTACGTACAACATACGTTCCAAGTTAACTTGGCAAGTGATAAGGAAATGAGGTAACCTATCTGGATATTAGATAGTGGACTATACGTTCCCACGAGGCAACTAGCTCGAGACACTAGTCTTAAATTACCGAATGAAGAATGCGCTTCGGCGCGTCCTGATCTGGCGTTATGACCTGACATAGATGGTCCCTTGTGCTTGCGCAAGGATGTCTGACACCTACTTTGTAACCTGACGGTTGGTAGGGGGTGTCAGTATAAACTTTAGAGTCGTGTGTAGTGGGTTGTCCTACTGGCTACAGAAGATTTTATTGTACCTGTATTTGACGTTATGCTCTAGATGTACGCCAGCTCGCTGTTTACATTGTTTAAATAAAAAAAATCACTTCTACCAAAAGGCAAAGTATTAAGAACACTCGTGGTACTTGTAAGTACACCTCTGCAAACTTATTGACTATCCAGGTTTACGCTTTTTATAAATCTTATCTTTTCAAAATTATTTGGATGCTAGAACGGTCAGAATGCTTTCGGTCGTTTAAAAGCACTTCAGTAGAAATGAAAGAAAAATCTTAAGTATTTTGCCAATAGGTCTGCCAAAGTAAGTAATTTCTGATGTCGATCGGCATTAAGCGCATCAAGTTTGATTCTGTAAAGGCCACTGAAACAAGAACGAAGATCATTATTTAGAGTTGCTGTTTTTAATCTTACTAAAAGTAAATTCTTCATTTTATTTACTTGGAAATGCCGTTGGAGTCGCACGTACGCTACGTGCGTATTCCATTTAAATTCTTCGCGTTTCGCCGTGTTGCTCTGCCACATTAAAGCGTAAATCTTTCGTAATGATTTGATTGTCTGCGAACCATATCTGTTGGAGCTATATAGGACAATGACTCTGCTAGACGTTTTTGCCGTGCATGTCTTTCGCATTAGTATTAAAAGTACCTCTGTCGCCTACGCGAAAGCGGTCAATGCGGATATAAAGTAACAATTTTTATGACATCGTCACACCAACACCCACAGGGAACCTTGAAGGCTGTATGTATTGTAATACTTTTTATTTTGTTGCAGGTTAGAACACTGCCGAAACTGCTACACAAACAACTTACAGAGTTCAAAGTTAGACGGCATTATAGACGAATATGTAATTAGCAATCACATACCCGTTAAGCCACAAAATGGTAAGATTTGTTTTTACGTTATAATAATGATAACTGTATACATTATATTGTACGTCTTGTTCTGTTCCTTGATATACTTTGAAAATGTTTAAAGTTGTAATGATAACAGTATTCTATAGAATTCCTATTGAAAAATCGTCTTGCATATAAACCGTCCTTAGTCACTCTTCATTCAGGCGGGATAACAAAATGTATAAAAGATTATGATTACAATACGACTGAAAACGATGAGGTGGTCCAAAATATATAGAAAATGGCGTAATATAAGACTAAGAAATTCTTACGACGCACTTCGTCGCGCGTGAGTTGCTAAATCTTTCAGACTCGGCAGAAAAGTCGTCAAAGTTAACGATATCTAATAAAAGCTTACGTCAAATGAAAATTTATTCGGAAATTGATCGCTCGTTTGTGACAGTTGCAATTTCATAATCTTTTAATATTAACGATATCAATTTTTTACGTAAAAAAAAACCCCCTATTGCTTTCATTATGTGTTTTCTTCACCATTGAATAAACGTAACGGGTGCTAGGTTTTGTGTGACAGCACCCTTATTCTTTATATAATCGCGAAATAATCGCGATAAAATGATGGTAGGTATATTGTTAACTTACGCTTGGTGACGGCACGGCAGGTATGATCGAGCACGAGGTTGGATGTGACATGACTAGCGACCGCGCGGCGCGCCTGTGCGACACCTCCGCCCACATGCACATCAGCGGCGACCCGCCCTACACGTGCGACCCCAGCCCGCTCAGGTACACTCTTCACAGGCAGTGCATTATTTAGAACGAGCCCGCATGTGACGCTTGTACGTGATCTCCGCCCACATGCACATCAGTCTGTAGCGGCAAAGCACTTGCGACTCAGCCCGCTCAGGTACTCTTCACAGACGGTGCATTAACTAGATCGAGCACGCATGTGACGCCTGTGCGTGATCTTCGCCCACATGCACGTTAGTTTGTAGTGGCGAAGCACTTGCGACTCAGCCCGCTCAGGTACAATCGTCACACACAGTGCATTATCCAGCGTGAAGACGGATGCGACATGAGCAGAGATAGCGCACCCTGCTTGTGCTACACCTCCGCACACATGCACGCAACCGGCGATCCATTCTGTACCTGACTCCAGCCCGCACAGGTACACTTGTGACTACAGTGCATTATCCAGAACGAAGGCGATTTGAAATTGAAGAGCGACCGTGTGCCACGGATGTGCGTTGTATGCATTCACAAGGCAAACCGGCCTAAACTTACGATCCCAGCCAGCTTAGGTACACGTCACACACACAAACTTGCTTTATAAAATTCTGGGGTAAACCAAATATTTAACTAATGTCTAATTGTTCGCTCAATCTATTTATTCGCAAAGAAAAATACAGGGTTGTGCAATGAACACACCATTGTTATATTGATGTGCTTCCCTTTTTGTTACCTAGTTAAATGTTGATGTAGGGGAATTAATTTTACTTCTACAGTTGCTTGAACAATCAGGTTGATAGGTGTTTGCTTTTTTAGAAAAAAAAAAAACATTGTACCAAAAGCGAAGTCTCCTGAAACGAGGAAGGGTTCAAGTTTGATTAATAAATGAAATGATAAAAAATACCAAAATAATGTTCAGTAGAAGGTTAAGGTTTATCTAAATAAGATTAAGATCTGTTTTATTATGTAAACTCTTCTATCGTTTTTTACTGAATTTCAGTTTGTTGAAAAGTAAATATTTTATAAAATACAGTGAAAAAATTAAATGCCTACCCGACTGAGCCAGGAATCGAACCCGGGTCTTCCGCTATCCGGGCGGCTACACTGACCGTTATGCTACGGGGAAGGCTGACGTAAGCACTGAATTTTTACACTGCTTTTTTAATTTTTGAGTGCTTTTAGCGGCACAGTGCCATTTATCCAACGGTTATTGCAACCGATGGCTATGCAGATTCATCTTTACAGATAAAATACCACAAATTTGATAACACAACGCTATAGTTTTTACTTTTTAATTGCTGCACTGAAGCTGAATTAAATCTTTATAAAATACAGTGAAAACATTAATTTAATTCAGCTTCAGTGCAGCAATTAGCACTTAAAAATGATTAAGGATGTAGATAAATGGGATAACGTCGGTTTCGCAAATTGTAGTGACCTACTTCAATTTGTATATCAAAGTGCCGTATACCCGAGACGTAAAGTCGCAAGTTTATGATTCTCTTTATAGGGACATTACGAGGACACGGAACAATCCACGCAACACAATTCACAATAAAGAAGAGAATATGTTACGATACACGTTTTGGTGTGGTCGAGAAACGTCGAGGTTAAAACAAAACTATGGCGGTGTGGCGGCAGACCTCGATAGTTGATAATGTGCGATCGTTTTTCAGACTTACGGCCACAACCTTAAT
This sequence comes from Eudonia mercurella, assembly GCA_963082485.1. Lineage (NCBI taxonomy): Eukaryota > Metazoa > Arthropoda > Insecta > Lepidoptera > Crambidae > Eudonia > Eudonia mercurella. The sequence continues at coordinate 13,194,348 of OY720039.1, read as the reverse complement.
TGAAGTCGATACGTAGACCCGGAAAAGATAGCACTGAAGCTACCCCAGTACCTCGTACGTTTCTATTTGACTATTGAGTTGTATATTTGATTTTCATATTTATTTTGTACACCTCATATTAGCAATATTGCTTTCGTTAACATTTTCATGTAGATTATTATGATAGTATACAGTATCTCCTCATACGTCAAAGGGCAAGTTTAAACTCATGCTAAGATATTATATTATCTGACCTGTCGATAAGCGTTTCTCATTCGATGTATATTTGGAAAAGTCTTAAAGTTATGGGTATGCTATCAGACCTATATTACTAAGTAATGAACTGGCCCTTAGCTAAATACATGTAGAAGAAAACATTGTAGGTACATTCATTCATATTGTTATTAATTCGTAAGCAATAAGTAAAAAAGTAGCCTTACGTCTTGTTGGTTTTATTTTTTATTGTATTTTAACCTTGTTCTTCTTCTTCAGAAATTCACACGGATATAATGGCGACATGAAGAGCAGGCATATAAACTCAGGAGACGAAGATGACTTAGATATAAGCAGTAAGTATTAATTTAATAAATACTAGTGGCCCGCTCGCGATTTCGTGTGCTTCAGTGAACACCCGTATCCCGTTGAAAACTTTTTTGATGCACATATTCACAGATGCATAGATTCGTAATTATTATTGTCAGGACATGACAATAATAATTACAAACACAACAAAAAATAATAAAAATAGCCAATTTAGTCGAGTCGTTCTCAAGTGATGCTATGACTTATAATAGATACTAGTGGACCCGGCGGACTTCGTACCGCTTTGACAGTTTCAAAAGTCTCCAAATTTCAATAAAGTATAAAAAACTACCAAAAAGGTTCTATTCCCAACATCAAATCCAAGACCTAAGTAGTAAATTATGAGTTTCATTCCTGTGGGAATATCGGGATAAAACTATCCTATGTGTTAACCCAGGGGGTCGACCGCCTAACTCTCTCGCTTTCGATCGCTTTGAAGGCGAGGCGAGGAGGAGGCGTCATCTTGTCATTTCGAAAGCAATATGAAAGCCATATCGAAAGCTAGAGGCTATAGCTTTCGATATTATTTGATATTATATTTCGATGTTATATTAGAAAGCGAGGCGAGGACCTCGCCTTCAAAGCGATCGAAAGCGAGAGTGTTAGGCGGTTGGGGGCAGGTTATAAACTATTTGTATGCCGAATTTCATCCAAATCTAATCTATCTATCCGTTGCAGCGTGAAGAAGCAACAAATATACACACACACATACCTACACACAAACTTTCGTATTTATAATATTAGTTATATAGATTTTCAAATATAACAATAGCTAGACCGCGTAAATGAGTCCTCGCCTGCGGTAGGTACACGCGGAGCGGGGGGCGGTAAAGTGGTATACACGTGATCATTTTAACAAGATTCATCTGAAGATATGCAATTATAAATATAGGTGCTTGTTATGTTGACTTGTTCAAATTAATTAAAAACCATTTCACCGAAGATATTTACAAAATTGACGAGTTTTTAAAAAGAAACGGACATGAAGTGTTGCGTTTGCCTCCACACAGCAGTCTAGCTATAAAAGTTATATTTGTAAACTTTTTGTTTAGATACGGATAATTTACATTACTTAAAAAAAAACATTTTGATGGATGTCAATTTTGACAGGTCTTTATTTTGTTTACGTCTTGAATAACCTTTAATTTTTATTATGAATTTAAATTCTTCCAATAAGAATATTCAGGGTATGTCCATATGAAATTAGCTGTTTACTTAATAATAAATGGGCCAGTTTATGGGGCTTAGAAAATTAACGGCCTTAGGTAATTCTTATTATGAATACAAATTCAATTATGCACGCGTACATGAAACTTTGTGGCCATAAAATTTATGATCATTTCTTTCCAATCGAATAAAAGTTGAAGGTGAATATCGTAAAACGGATTTATTTAAAACGCAAGTATTTTAGTGATTCATTCAATGGTGTTGCTGTTAGTGTTGTTTATATTATGTGAGTCACTCTGTTCATGAAAATATACGCTTTTATATACTTAATTGTGATTACTACATTATTGTGATAGGTATCAGAATATCATAAAAACCTAAAAGTATCATTAAAGATTATTTAAGCGCATTACTTTTAGTCCTTAAGTTTTTATGAGTACACAGTATACACTAAGTACTTACCTAGTTCAATAAAAGTAACACAAACCATTACGTATGAACCTAAGAGTTTCCCTTGTGTGCCCAGGGCCTTGGTTCTTCGAAGAAGCGCAGTGCAGAATAATGAATAAACGCTTTCCTTGTCATCCACGTGTTTTTATTCAAATTGGATAAGTTATGTTTTTTTTTTCATTTTTAAGAGCGAGAGCTGGTTCAGGTGCGCGAAAAATCGCGTCCACACGTCCGCAATGCTTAACACATACTGGCTATAGCTATAATACTTTATGAGGTTAGGCTCAAATAATCCTTAGCAAATAAACTGGCCTGCTGGGAACTATCGACTATTAGGTCTTATGGCCAGATACTTATACTGGCCAGTGATAATGATACGATTAAGACTTTTTGGCGAGAAAGTTGAGAGACACGTTTGCAGTATTGTTATATTTTCTTAAATTAATTTGTTATTGTATTATAAGTTTGTCGTCAATCATTATCATCGATTACGAAACTTATATTGACTTTACTTAACATTATCTTTCTGTAACTTTGGCATTTTACCAATAATTAGCATGTCGTCAATCATTATCATCGATTACGAAACTTATCTTGACTTTACTTAACCACTT